>JAAMPI010000442.1:0-37678 GCA_013054445.1 Cudoniella acicularis
CTCGTAGCGCCAGCGCAGCTGCAGATCTTGTGGAAGAGAACATCCTGCCAATTGATGTGTTAAGGAAAGGGTAAAGGAAAGAGGAGGTGGAGGGGAGAGGGGAGCCGTTTTGGTTCTCGAATAATTGCCGTCGTCGATGTCAGTAAGTTAGGTAATCGAAAACTCGAGAACGCTGATTGGCGAAGTCTGATCACGTGGTGGCGAGTAATCAGATCAACCCCCTCTGTTTCAGAGAGGACATTGAAGCTACAAGTAGCTTAATTTAGAATACCAAATTTGCCAAAGCGGTCTTCTTCTATTAAAATCAAAGTTTAACGGTAGGAATTTGCATAATCCAAGTTGTAAAATTATCATCCCATTAATACAAGCATGTAGTCTACGAAGCGATTTATACTGTGAAGTTAAAACTTTTAAGCCTGCCAAAACGCCCCTAATTTTATACAATACTGTGAAGATATTGGTTCCCAGCTCTATGCTCCCGAGTTTTTTGAATTTTCTCCCATCATGGCATCAATTTGGGCATCGACCTGTTTCTCCTCGTCTGCCTCTTGAGCCTTTCCCTTTCTACCTCGGGATGAAGCACCTCCATCACTATCTTCTTCACTGCTATCACTACCACGCTGACTATCTCGACCGGATCGTCGACTCCTCGTCATCTATTTATTTCGTTAGCTTAGACCCAAGTCGGGTTGGAAAAAGCTTACCCAAGATCGAACACCTCCAATTAATCCCAGGCTGTAGCCTGTTGCGAAATCGCTACCTGGACCAGGACTTTCAGCTCTAGGAATTTCGAGGCGACGGCTGAGATGCGATAGAGCAGATGGGCTTCTAAGAGACTCTGATTTGGATGAATCGTCATAGGTGTTCATTCTAGCAGGACTTCCAGGTCGACTGGCTTGCCAGAATTGCTTGATTTCTTTACCTAACTCTTGACCGGTGGTAGCCCAGTTGGTGCGAATTGCATCCCTCATTTCCGAAACATGACGCTTCAGGTCCAACTCGTTCTTCTTGAGCCATGATACATTGAGTTCTTGGCGAGAAGTACCACGCTTGAATTGACGCGTAATGTATTTTTCGTAATCGCGTACAATTCTGGAAATGTTGTTAGTAAAGAAATTGGTGTGGATGCGTAATTCCTTACTTCGTGATAATGCCTGTAGTACTGACACCCTCTGTTCTTTGAGTGACAAGAAACTTTCCTGCTTCTTTGATAGGCTTGTAAATGTCGTCGCCTTCATCAGCGACATAAGGGAGATCATCATGGGCCACATAATCAATCTTATGTTCTTCGAGAAATCCAGGCGTAACTATCCAGGGGCAATCTTCGATAACTTCATCAACCCATTTGCAATGCCTGACAGTTTCAGCGCGTTCTTGTCCAGAGAGGACAGTAAGTCCTTTTCTCTTGTGTGTCTCTTTGTCTCCAGTTACGCCAACGATAAGGTGCACATCTGGGAAGGCTTTTTTGGCTTGTTCGAGCTGGCGCATATGTCTAAAATATCATAATTAGCAGTTATTCGCGTTTATGGTGAAAGACAATTGCTTTACATACCCAAGATGAAACAGGTCAAAGACACCGTCTGCATATATACGGACAGTTCTGCCAGCTGGGGGAAGGTTTGTTTTGTATCCAACAGGATCTGTCAACTTTCCAATAGGGGGTGGTGCCATAGATCGAGTTTTATCATCGTCGTCATCTTTAGATGTGCTCTTTCTTGCCTTTCGTGCATACCGGTCTGCGATATCTGTACTTCCCTCTGTCGTGTCTGATGGTTCGCCTGGGTCTTGTGCATTGTCATTGCCGTTAGTAATTTTGTCGTGGGTTGATGAGCGCAAGCGTTTGGCTGGAGGATTGGTCGCGTCAACAGAAGGGCCCTTCTTGTGTTTTATAGCGGTGCTTTCTGGGGCTGTAGACTCTGCATCTTCACCAGAAGCGTCTCGGGAGGATGTCTGTAATTGATCGATGGCCGAGCTCTTTTTGTTCGAAGATGGAATAGTGGATGTTCGTTTCCGCTTTCCGGCTCCTGAACCTGCGGATGATGGAGAAGACATTGCGATATCGCGCAGTTGCGACTCCGACGTCGAATAGGGGTTTGAGGAAGTAGAAATGTCGGTTTTTGTAGTCAGGGCGTCGCAATCGATGGATTCTCGTGGTTTGCAGCACGGAGACAAAAGGACAGGTCTGACGGCACCTTTCGGACCTGAAATAATTTCGACCAGGGTCCGCCGGGATGGCAGATTACTGAAGAAGCAATTGCCCAAAACTTATCAATAATTTCCCGATAGAAGCCTAGAAGGCCGAAGGAGTACAGTGACAATTATGTCTTTAATGAGGAGATGACGCTTCGAACCAAGGCATATGTTCCTTGAAGGTTGTAGGGATGTAGCAAGTATGGCATCTAACAGATCTGTTTTAGAAGCCTGGCATAATCTCCATCGTCATAAGCTTATCACGTGTTTTCGCGCTATGAAAATTCCCGGCCGAAGCACGGGCGGGACGGGAATAGCCAACCGAACCGATTCAGAGGGGTAAAAACGCGATAGGGACACCTACCCGTCCAGATTAATACGAGACGAATAGCCACTGTTCAATCCTGATTTCTCTAGACAGTGAGGGTATAGCAAGTTTCAGGTATCAATTGGCCAACTCAATACAATGCAACTGCTGGCCTTCTTCTATGACCGGTACCATCCATAGCCTTTGAGATCTCTGATGCAAAAGAAAATGACTTTAACACAAAACTCGCTGCGTAATGAAGATCGTGATTCAGGAAATGAGCATGAAGAAAAGCGCCGCCACCCTGAGATTCCGAGTAATTGCCTGTCGAGAAGTCATATACCGTTCTCCCTCTTCTCATCTTACCCTCATACGGCCTTCCAAACACGATGAGGGCAAACCCACAAAACGTAAGAACGTGGATGACGTCTCACCATAAGAACACAAACACAATTCTAATCCAGGCCTAAGTGCAAAGTGGCTGTCGTCTAGAAAGATCGGTCTTTCAAAAAAAAATCGGCACAGCGTCGCCGTAATTCCAGAGTTGAAGAGGTGGAGGTGGAGGTGCAGTATATGCTTCTGGGGAAAGGCTCAGGTATGGGTGCTTTACTTGTCCTTTGCCTCGGGTGTTTTTCCCTCTGGCTTTGTTTCTGTTGAACCTGTTGAATTTGTAAGAACGCGATCTGCAACATCTTGGTACTTGGGTTTCATACTCTCAACTTTCTCTGGCACTGCAGTAGTTTTTGGCTCAGTACCAGTGATCTGACCCTTGTTCACTTGGCTTGCAAGATCCTTGTCTTCCTCTTGGTGATCAAACATCTCTGTATCGTCAGAATCCGTCAAGACTTCAGTGCCATCACCTAGCAGAATAATCCGGCCCCTTTGGTTTCCGCCAAAAGACTTGTTTTTTTTGGTCCATGTCGACATCATACCCACTGTCGCTGTCATCGAAGTTATGGTGTACGCCTGGCCCACGGAACTCAGCTATTGAGGATGTCAGCGCTATTCCAACAATTCAGCATAAACAAATACTTGCCATACTCTGGAGGCGCACACGGGCCATCTCCGTTGGCAACCCGCTTTGCGATCTCTTCGTACCATTCTTCCTTGGTCTTGCCGCGCAAAAGGCCAATAACAATCATGGTCATATTATCGCAACCGACACCACCAGTCTCGGAATTTGAAGCAAGGCAGTTATCCATCATGTTCTCGCAGATCTTTGAGAGCTCTTGCTTTGCTGCAATACCTCTCCGGACAAACTCCACAACAGCTTGGGAAGATTGGCAATCCCAAATACCTGTTAATTATTAGCATGGTTATAGTGAGTAAAGTACTTTATTTACCGTCACAGGCGACCACGAGAAACTCATCATCATCAGAGATTTCGTGCACTGTTACATCGGGGTAAGCAGTAACAATTTGTTGTTCTGGAGACAGCTCTGCGCTCTTCTTGAATTCGAAATCACCAATAGCTCTTGATAAAGCAAGGTTTCCGTTCACACGACCAAAGTCAACGAATCCTCCCGCAGCTGTGATACGAGCCTTCTCCCCTAGCATAGTGTAAGCATATCATAAAACTCTGGTATTGCGACAAATACCTTCGTTTTGAGGCTTATGATCGAATGAAAGAGGTTTGGCCCTGCCCTTTACACCTAAAACACTTCGAGAATCCCCAGCATTGCCCTGAAAAGTCAGTAAATTACCTCACCAAAATAGAGTCCGACATACCACATAGATCTTTTTTGCTGAGAGGATTCCAACAGACGCAGTGCAACCGGAAACTTCTTCCTCGTACCTAGGGTCTGCGAAGCACGAGTCAGTTCCCTTTCAATTTAGCCCATATTATCTCGAGCGCGCTGACCGTTGAGGATAGCCCGGTCCGTTGCCAAGAAACCGTCCTTCAATGCCTGCTCGATATCCCCTTTCCTGAAAGCTTCCTGCTTCGAGATTATTTGATGTATATTTTCACCGGCGAAGATTGCCACCCTGTCTCCCCCATGTCCATCGTATACTCCGAAGAATGACAATCTCTCGTCCACAGTGGTCGGCTTCGCCGCTTCACCATGTACTTGTAGATCCAACACAGCAGCATGCGCATCCTCCATACTGATACGCCATCCTTGCATAGAAGATACACCAAAGATTAAACGCTCATCACCACCGCTGGCAGAGTTCTAATGAAAATGATATGTCAGCACCATTCAAGCCAAAAAATTCGGCAGCAGGACTTGGTCGGGTACGTGACCGCCGTCTAAGCATGGAGAGCAGACATGCTGTGTCCTATTCGAATGCAGTATGTCTTAGTCTGGCTTCAGACAGCCTTCCCGTCTCGAGAGGTAGAGTGAACAAGTGCGGGGCCGACAACGGACGCCTACGACGCCTACGACGCCTAGGTAAAAATAAAAACAGCAGCATACCTTCTCCACAACGGGCTCCGACAGCGTCTGACCCATCTTGAAGAGAATTCACGTCCTCTCGATCAGCGACCGGGAGCAATGTCAGATCCTGCTGGCGTCGAAAATTCGGCTTCGAGTGCGCGAAAAAGAGTGAAGTGCGGGGTCGGTCGCGTGGGAAGGAGGAGGCTAGAGTAAAGAAGATGGCTATCTGTCCATGTGTATCGGGATTCACGTCTCTGTTGGGTCGCGGTCGTGGGCTTAGGATACTAGGAGAGGGTCGCGTGTGTTAGAGAGAGAAGTGCAAAATAATATGACGATGATTTGCCTGCGCCGTTCTTGCGGAAGCCCAGCAGCAGCAAAGGCGCTAAGAAGGGAGGTAGCTCGGTAAGCGAGGGCGCAGTTGACCCCAAGCTGGTTGTGAATGTGAAGGCCACAAGAAATAATAATATTTTATATTACTGTATGATTTCAATAGCTCGAGATCACGCCGCTTCTCTGCTCTACGGAAGGAGAATTACGAAACCGCTGTGGATGTTGAGGCTAGGGCAGCCGTGCAAGGTTTTTCACGGTCGTCTGGTGGTCGCATCTCTGCGATGGCTGGAGGCACATCATCGAGAGTGCGCGCCCATAGGCCAGGGGACACCAGGACACCAGGGTGGGTTTGCATTAGTGGACCCTGGATGATCTATCCGCGTGGCTGAGGCCCAAAAGATGGATATTCAGGTACATTGAACCCTTCCTGGTATATTACTGTACATGTACAGTATCAGACATTCTCTGATGGTTGATGTGGCGCACCGAACACGCCAAGTCGAAGCGTTAGCTTGGGTCTTGAAGCACGAGGCCTGCTGCGTCATGGAGGCCCCGGCCATCCTTGCAAATGCTAGGGTTTCGGGAAGTGTTTCCAGTCTAAGGAAGCCTCAGCGTCAACATCAACGGTGGCCTCGATCCCGGGCTTGAGCCTTCAAAAACCAAGCGCTCCTGCTAAGTCCTTGGAGCCAACCTAAGAGGCTTATTGATGTTACGGAAATATATAGACGTTCACAACCGTCTTTCTCTCAGCTATTGTGAACCCTAGCAACCCAAACATCCTAGATGCCGAACCCGGAAGCTCAGCCGGAAGAGTCTTGTAATCTGGGTGACGCCTGTGCTCGCAAGAACCCAGCTCATCCAAAATGGCGAGTACGAGAAGCTTTGGCAGGAATCTGGACCAGGGACCAACTCAATTCATAAAACTATAACTCCCATTGATCACTCTTTTTTCCAACTAGAAGCATTGGAAACAGCAAAGTATTATGAGATGGTGGTATTGTAAGTTGCTCACAGAAAAAGGTACACTAAGAAAATCAATCACAACAGCGGGTAGTCTTGTCTGCAATTCCAGGAACCCTACCTTTGTTGCCAAGCCACGGAGTCTAGGCTTATTCAGAAACTTCTCACCTATTAAAAGTATCCAATCCCAACACAATTCCATGTAAATAGAAGAGAGTGGCCCTGATCAGAACCGTTTGTGTTATCCAAGATTGATCCCAACGTGCTCTTTGTTTCAGTAGATGTGGAAAAAAAAGCAGTACTCCCAAGCCCAACGCCTTATAAGTCAAAAGCCTTGACATTTTATTTACAGTTTGCAAATTAAAAAGCATTAGAACTCAATTATGCTTAGCTTCTATATCAACGTATTAAAACCCTGCTCTTGCAATATCTATTTATACTGAATTTAAGAAAAGTCTTTCGAGATAAAAATATTCAACAAGTTATTTTTTTGAATCAAGGTCTGGTTCTTCCACTTATATGTATAGCATATTGTGTATTAGCCTTCGAGTCGTTTTTGTGATCACATTTATTTATTGCAATACACAAGAGTCTTAGTTAATCGCTGCGCATACTTCCTTCTGCGATGATTTCAAAGTGAAATTGCATGCTCCGATGCTCCATGCCACTTGTAAATGAACCAGCGGACTTCTCGCCACAAAGCCAGCAGGCAATTATTGCTCTCAAACCAGAAACACGCTTTGCTCCTCATTGCCATATCCTTTAACTCCCGCTAAAGAATCCCCTGTCACTTTTGCTATTTCCTATTCTATTTCGGAAGTCCATTCCCAATAACGCCTTGTAAAAGTAGATCTTCACTTTCCGTTCGACGTCTCTTGATAAAGGGGACCCATTATTGCCTAGATTCTTTGCATGCTCCGCAAAGCATCATCCCACATCCAAGACATTCCCAAGCTAATCTATCCTGCTCGGCTTTCTTCTCAATGACCTTGGTCTTGTCACAGGCGTTGCAGGTAATACCACAATCGCAGGTCCACAACCTCGAGACGTCACCTATTCTTTGGCGTGGTGGAGTTTTCATGCAAGTGTTGCACGCAAAATGTCCACTGAAGCACTGCCACGCTGGTACTCCAAACTTAGTTAATGGTCCATCATTCGATGTCCCTGGATACTGCATATATTGCTTGTGTAATTTCAAGGTGTTCTCATCCTGTGACTTGACTTCTTGAAAACAGCGATGACATTCGGGGCGTCCGTTTCTTGGAGGAGTAGCGCGTGTTGCAGCAGAGGGAGACGCGAAAATGACTGGAGTGAAAAGATGGTCACAAGCCCACTTCAACAAATTAGCACTATATCTTTTCACGAAGTAGGGAGCCAGAAGGTTGAGAAAACCCCCTAGAACGGATTGAGAAACGGGGAGATGGAAATAAATTGCTTACTGTATCGATGAATGCGGGGCGATAAGGCTCCTCGCCGAACTGATCGCCATCTTCGTCGAAATTTCGTAGTCTATCATATCGTAGTCTAGCATCAAGATAATCCTCATCAACATCATCCTCATCAATAACTTCCTCCTCATATCCATCATCTGAACTTTCATCTTCACATCCACCATCACACTGAGACATCGGCTTCAAACACTCCCAGCAGAAATTAGCCCCACATCGACATTCAATATGCAAACAGCCAAACATCTTGCGTACCCCTGTTCGGCATTTTGGGCAGCGTTTAATTTTCCATTTCTTGAGTTGTGCATCGAGCTCTGGGTCAATATCTTTTTCGTTACATTCTCCAAGATGGGTATAAGAGCGACACTTTGTGCAGATCGAAGTGTAACAGGTTGGGCAGGCGACTCGAGGTGTCATAGATCTTGTTGGTGTACTGAATTTTTGTGCTTGCTGAATAACGTCTTTTTCAAAGTTGATTGAAGAGGAGGAAACGGTTGCTTGTGCTATCTGAACTTGGTTTGCCGGTGCAACGTAAGATTTCGGTGGTATGAATGCGGAGCAAGAAGGGACAGGACAATATAAGCGGTCAGGTGTGCTCCATTCCTCATACTTGGCCTTGTAAAGTTCGACCTTCTCGCGATTAGACTCACTGTGAAAAAGGATAACGTGGACACTTACCTCAGAGACGGTCAGATGATTGGAGACAGCGGAGAGGGGAATTGCCGAACAACACTTCGGTGGCATCTTTGATTCATTTTTACAAGCATCCAGGAACCACTCCTTCAAACAGCTAAGGCAAAAATCCGAACCATAATGGCATCTTCGACATCTGTAAGGAAACTGATCAATGTTGGAGGTTTCAAGGCAAATATGGCATAGCTTCGTCTGAGGTTTTTCCTCTGCGGGTTTCGGGTTTCTAGGCACGAACTCCACGGGTCCAGGGAACCGTAAAGGCTGAACTGGAGGCTGAGGTTGTTGGGCATCTACGCATTCTATATTAGCAAGGATTTGAAGAGGGTGATAATAAGATCCCACAGTATGCGAGTCGTCCATGTACTAACAACATCAATGATGGGAAAGTGCGTGATGAACTGGGATCCCCCGGAACTCCCAACAAGTATTTTGCAAAAAATGGAGCAACATACATTGATTTTCGCGTGGCAGATAATGGGCTGTATTTCCCATGGGCCACTCTGGCCGGGGCACATAACCAGGCATATAATCTTGTCTGAGCATAGAGTAGGGTAGAGGGCCGGGAGGATAAGGCAGCTGCGGTGTAGCAAGTCGAGCCTGAGCCTGAGCCTGAGCTTGAGCTTGAGCTTGAGGTTGAGCTTGAAGCCGATCAAACCGCTCCGCAGGGGGAGGCCAGCTTACAGGGGCCCTCGCCTCATTGTTTGGCGGAGGGTGAGGAATATGGGGATACCCTCCATAGAACTCCTCATAAGAGACGAAACGGGAATTGTTGAAATGCGGAGGAGGGTTTGGAGGGTTTGGATGGTAAGGAGTCGACGAGTATGAGTAAAAGGGTTGAATTCCGAACAGAGGACCAGGCGGGGGGCCATAATTCAGCAGGCTGCTGATACCCGGAAGTCGATGAGGCTGCTGCTGTTGGCTGCCAGTTTGACCAGCGCCCAGGACCTCTGGCGTCAGATAATCCATTCTCGAATACTATTTGACTTTGCTGAGGCTGCCTGGTGATGTGGAGCGAAGAAGTGTCGGGGGCTCGCGGTGAAATAATAGATGTTGGAGTCGTGAAAAGCAGGCGGCGCTGCGATACTGAGAGATCAACCGGAAGAGGGAGAGGTTTGGTGGTGCTCAGGGAAGACTTGGGGCGCTTTCGAGGGACGTCGCTGCCCTGGCCACAAAAGAGCTGGTGAATTGGCAAGCCCACGCCGCCGAGTGGTGAACCATGGTTTTGTAGCTTTTGGAGAGTACAAGAGCGGCCGTAGTCAGCCTCGCTGGTCTCAAACATGCCAACTTCTCTGTACGAACTTAGCCGCCTAAGCCTGGAAACTTGAAAGGCATTGCGAAACCTGGAGGGTTGTCCAGAAGAATAGGACTTTTGTTTGCTGATATCAAGCCCATGTGTGATTTACGAGTCATTGAATTGAATAATTATAGGAAATTGAAAGCATCCAGCGGTAGTGGTTCTATGTCGTCGTCGTCCAAGCAGAGTTCTTATCGCTCCTGCCCCGCCCTCTTTTATCACCCGTGATCGATCGACCCAGGGATCTTACTCTTAGCAAGGTTTCTATCCAGGTCCGGCAGCTCTAGCGAGACCTTCAAACTTCGCATTCAAGCCCTAAAACTACCTGCATAGGTACCTAGGTACCAATATGTCCGATAAAGATGCTGGAACCCCTCGAGTCTTCCTCGTTAGACATGGTATGTGCGACGAGACTTACGTTCTCCCCTCATGAGGAGGTATACCAAGCTTTGAGAGAAGTCCGACACACAAGTCTCTAACCTCAATGTAGGAGAAACGGAATGGACCATCTCCGGAAGATATACAGGTCGCAGTGATATCCCTTTGACCGCCAATGGCGAGCATCAGGTTTCTTCGTCTGCAGCTGTGATCGTAGGCCCTGGCAAGATCATCGACCCCTCAAAAATCGCGCATCTGTTTATCAGCCCCCCGCACCAGAGCAAAACGAACATACGAGATACTTTTCGATGGTCCTGCGCAGAAGGCGCTCGAAGGAAACTCAGAGATCACAGAGGACATACGAGAATGGGAGTATGGAGCCTATGAAGGACTTTTGACAGCTCAGATTAGGGCAGCAAGAAAGGAGAAAGGCCTCGACAAGGAGCGCCCTTGGAACATATGGGTCGACGGCTGTGAGGATGGAGAGCCAGCTGCGGAGGTTGCAGCCCGTCTTGACAGGGTAATTGCCAAAATTAGAGAGATTCAAGGTCCATATATGCACGGCGAGAAAGGTGTAGACGTAGTTCTCATCGCGCACGGCCACATATTGAGGGCTTTTGCAAAGCGCTGGATTGGATTTGAGCTCAGCATGAGGCTGCCGATGATGTTGGAACCTGGGGCCGTGGGCGTTTTGAGCTATGAGCACCACAAGGTGGACGAACCGGCGTTTTTACTGGGTGTGAATATGGGAGGGAATGAATAGCAAGGAAGATTAGGGAGTCAAATTTTCCTAATTTAGAATTGATTTAGGAGTATATATATGTCTAAAGAGCATAGAATGCGGATTTACTCCTAAATATCACTCTCTTGTAGGCATTACTCTTTCTTAGGTATTACTTCTACTTCCTCTTGTTCTAAGGATAGTCCTTTTATAAATTGACTCGTAAACCTAAGACTCGAGTATATAATCTAAAGATTCTTTTGTCTTTTTATAAAATCTGTAAATAATTAAAGTCTTAAATTAACTTTTATTAATTATTAGTAAGAAACCAGTTAAGAAAGTAAGTTAATTATTTTATTATTTAAGGTGTAATATTTTAAAGTTTGTAAGTTTTCACAAGTTTAGCTATAAAATTACAGGATTTGAATTAGGGTAAGATTTTACCCTGGAAATCGGTTAACCTACTACGAAAAACCTCCCTTTCTATTTATCTATGGAAGAATGTAATCCACGAGCATAAATTCTATCCGAATATCAAATCTCATTGCATACTAGCCTTTCCCTCTATCTCAAGCCTTTTTTTCATTCCTTTTTCAAAGCGTAAGCTAGCGTCTATCTTAAACTTTGCAGCTATTATAATGTTATTCTTTTGGTAATATGCATCTACCAGTGTTCAGGCGCTGCGAATGGAGAACCTAGAGCAGGTTTCTGGATCGGCGTTGCGGAAATGAAAAGGAATGCATTGTGATAGGAATCTCAAATTGTAAAGTTGTAGAAATCCGGGTTGTTCAGGCCGTGATATGAACTGCAATGGCGTCGCCGTCCCTGTGAAAGGTTTCAGTTAGGTAAATGAAAGCCGGATGAGAAGGGTCGAAATTATTTGGCATAGTTAACCCACATACTTTTTTCCCCATCGTACTATACCTAGGAACCTTCCAGTTCACCATGGCAGCACAAAAGGCTTCGCGCTTCCGCGACTTCCAACTAACGTTGCAATCTTCATCATCGGTTCTTCGGAGGCTCAGACCTCTACGGCTATCCCTCGCAGGAGCAATGTCCGCCCCTAGCTCTGAACCACCCCCACCACCATCCCCAACCCCAATGATCTACGAAGCTATTGATGAAGAAACAATCCCCAACTCCTGCCCAAACGACTATTATTCCTTGCATCCGGGCCAAGTCTTTAATGAGAGGTACTAGACAATCACAAAACTGGGATGGGGGGATGGTTCCACCGTCTGGCTGGCAGAAGATCTGCGGCGGTACGCTTCTGGCAGACCTAGTCACCCCTTTTTCTTAGCTAAGCTAAGTGTCAGTAGATGGAAAGAGGAGCCCGAGTCTTCTCGTTACGTCGCCGTCAAGATTGGAGCCTGCACATATGGTAGTATTGCTGCCGCCGAGCACGAGTTGAAGCTCTCCCAACGTATTGCTATGGCCAACCCTTCGCATCCTGGCGCCGGCTACATCAGGACTCCGATCGACAATTTCCAAATCGGTGGATTCTATGGTATTATCAATTAATTTTCCCTTTCTTCTCCATCGCATTCAGTTAGTAAGCTTGCTGCTCTTGCTCAGGCGCTAATCACCCTCGGCTCACCCTCGGCTTAGTCAACTCACCTGAGCTGCATGAGCAACCTGAGCAACTCACCCGAGCACCCTGAGCACCCTGAGCACCCTGAGCAACTCACCTGAGCACCCTGAGCAGCTCACCTGAGCAGGCCTGAGCATCCTGAGCAAGATTTACCACATCGTCACGTGTTTTGACTTCTCGCTTTTTAACTAATCGTACTTGATCTGGCCTCTGTTCTCTCACTTCACTTTTGTCAAGTTTTGACGACGATGCTCAAGGAGCCTAAACAAGTTCCTAAGGAACTTAAAGTAGACACTTTCTAAAAATATACTTAGTACTTTGCCTACGGTATAAGTTAGATTAATATAGATATCCCTAAGGAGAGTACTTCTTTTCCCTCTATAAATTCCTTATTACTCTATACTTGTCTTGATCTAAATACCTCTCTTCTTTAATCTTATTATTTGATCGACTTTCTAAATCTCTCTATAAAATTCGTTTTATTAATTGCTTTCTATCTTCTACTCCGTATAAGTTATCGTTTTAGTATCCTTAATACCTAAAAAGGAATCAACGGAAGAATTCTTCGTACGATCTCGTAATAAAGGCTCTAGTATCAAGTTAGAAATTATTAATAGAAAAAAGATAAAGAAAGATCTCTAGCTAGGAATAAAGAAAAACTATACTCGTGCCCTAGCGCGATAGGACTAGTAAGGGCTATTTCCTGATCTCTAATAAAAATTTCTTCTAACGCTTATTTCTTTACTAAATAGGTTTAAACTCGAACACCCTAGAGCTACTCTAAATAATATAGAGACGTCGAAAGATTAGGCTAGATATATTATATATAGTATCGTAGGTGCCTATAGCGACGATATTACTAGGCTAGGCTCTATTGTCCGCTCGTAGAAGGATCTTACGGCAGGCTAGTAGTAGGCTAAGCGAAAGCTAAAGATAGACCTTAAAGTAGTTATTACTATCTTAAACGTAAGTTCCGGATCTAGTATTTCTATATTTTTAAGTTATTATACGTAATCGCTAATAGAATATAGTTTATAAAAGGCCTTTTATAAAAGGAAATCGGCCTACGCTATAGGAAACGAGAGAGGAAGTACGGTACGATAATTCACTTTATTTATCTTAGAATATAACTCTAGTCAAATGATTAGTATATTTATAGGAAGTCAAGAACTAGATTAGAAGTATAAGGCTAGCTATAGATATAAGTATTTATATTAGTAAGAGTCGGCGAGTTTATATAATCAACTTGCGTCCTAGGTCAGGTCGAGGCCTTTATTATCGTATAAGTCCTTTATGTCTTTAAACTCTTCCGAGGTTTAATAAACGACTAATAGCTATTTTATTAGGATATCACTTTTAAGGTGTTTCGAAATAAGGATAGGAGGGCGAAGTTTACGATATAAGTTATACGAGACGCTAAAAACATAATATTTAAGCCGGATAAAAGGTAAGGTTCTATTATCTTATACCTTAGAGCTATTCTTTAAAGACTAATTATAAAATAGGCCGGAGTACTTATTATACGAAGGCTTATAACCTCGACCGCTCTTTTATAATCCGATCTTTACGTATCTTATTAAATTTATCGTAAAAGGGGTCTTTAGAGATTATAAGACTATAGATAAGCTTCTTAATCTCGACCCGCTTAGGGATAAGATGTTCTAACTCTATTAGGATTTAGAGGTCCTTAATCTGCCCTTCTTCTAGAAAGAAGATAGAGAGATCGACACGACAAACATATTTAGTAAACGTATAAGAGACCTAGGCTTTCGTTCTAGATATAAGCTCTCGCCTATAATCTATGATTTTAGAGTAGAAGGTCTATTTCTTATCGGTATGCTTTACTAGTAATCATTAGGCGGATCTGTCTTTAAAACTAACGAATTCTTAGACAAGCTCTATTTAACGGCTTAGAGGATAAAGTATAGCGGTCATACCGATAAGAATACCTATCGTGATCATTATACGCCTAATAACGCTAGAACTGACGGTCAAGGTAGCTACTTTAGTGATAAGCTATATAGTATTATTAACGACAGATTTCGGTCTATAACCTTATGTCGTAATCCTAAACTTTAGTAGTCTCTCCCGGCAGAAAAACAGTATAAGCTTAAAAGTAGCCTAGAGTTTACCGCTATCGAACAGGAGCTAGAAGCTCTATCTCTAGATCCTAGGGACGACTCTACTATTACGGATCGACGAAAGGAGTTACGTATAGAGAAAAGAAAACTTATTATCGAAGAGCTTTATAAGTGTCGGAAACTCTAGCCGAGTAGAATTCCTTCTAACGAAGGAGAAAACAACTTGATCGGGTATTACCAGACTATATTTTCCCGTGTCCGCGCCTTAATACTAGAACGCGACCGCCTAGTATCTAGTTTGTTTACTATCGCTCCTATTCGTAGTGAAGAAGGCCGAGTAGTCCTTCGTAATATGATCTCGCTTTATTAATAAGAAACTAAAGTAGCGGTTCGTCCTGGCTTAGAACTAGAGAAGTGCCTTTACTTGCCGACAGAGTCTAAGAAGAAGATAAATAGGTTCGTATACTCCTTAAACCCTTTTTAGAGTTCGTATAATATAAAGTACTAATATTATATTTTTAAATAGTAAGCCGGCGGCCTAGAGATAGAGGCATATCTATAGCTACTATAGAAAGAGCCTTAGAGCTACTTATAGATTTATAGAATTGTGCTTCTTCTATAACGAATAGGTTATAGGAAAAGACTAGTAGGAGAACTATTACTAAGTTTACTTAGACGGCTATAAACCCCTACTAGCTTAGTGTGATCCGCTCTTCTACGGCGAGACCCTAGCTTCGCCTGGCATATGTCCCTTCTATCTAGACGATATAACGCTTTCGGCTACTAAACGAATATATCAGTTCTATAACAAAGTTAAATAAAGAGATCATATTTCCGACCACTTTAGAATCTTCGAAAAATATATTAGAGGTCTATATAAAGGCATATTACCTAAATGCCTAGTTTTAAGGTCACGCTATCCCGACGTTTTCGTATTAGCGTAACAGGTGAAATTTTACCTTTAGAACAATTATAGTACTAAATTCGTTAAGAGAGCGAAGAAATCTCGACCCCTAGATAAAGTAGACGCTAGTTGCCCTAAAACTAAGAGGGTCAGAAGCGTTATTAAGCGCGAACCAGACACGGATATTAGAGAATACTCTAAACTAGTATACGAATTTATATACTAGACGGCGGAATAGTGGTGTCGAAAGGGCCCTAATACCTCGAATCTAGTAGCTATTCGTTCTCCTCCTTTAAGTACGCTATCAACTACTCCTTCGACAGCTCTATTAACGCCGCCTTTACTTAATTCGAGGGCTTTAACTCTAATAACAGACGTATACGGGAGCGCGACTCATACGCTAGTATTATAAATTCCTAATAACGCTAATAGTAATATTGACCTACTCCTTCTTTCTATACCAGATATCGCCGTACCTGTCGGAGACAATACAATTCGCTTATCACCACGTTAAAGCTTTATTACTACCTCCTATAAATCGAACTCTATGACGGAGTCTTCTAAGGTGTATAATATAGCGTCGGAATATAATATGATCGAAGTAGAGGACCTTATAGACCTCGACGAAGAGTCTTAAGCCTTAGAGGCTAGTGAGTCTCTTATATATATTACTATAGCTCCGAGTATGTGTTAATAACACCGATATTTCGGAGGCTTGAGTCTGACTAAATATAAGAGCTTTTATTACCCTAGCGGACGACAGTGACTGGCTAGACCTTTCGACTATTAGAGACACTCTACCCGAGGAGAAGCTATTAGGGGAGTCAACTGATATTCTAATATATAAAGATATAGCTACTAAAAAAGGAGGGCGTAAATGCTTTAATAAAGATTTTATGTTTGTTAGCGACTCGTTAGATCTAGGTAACTCGAGACTACTTATTTAATCTTTATACCGTTTGCTTATTATAAACTAGATCTACGGAATATTCTAGATCGCGAAGAGCTACCCGACATATATATTAGTAGAGCCTATAGTAGTCCCGGTAACGGCTCTATAGAAGGCATACCTATTTCTTATCAAGACTTAGAATCTTAGCAGCTTAACGAAAAAGCTATTTAGGAAACTAGGCCATCCGCTATAGACCCCGAGGATAACCAGTTCGAAGTTAAGCGAGTTATAGATGATCAAGTTGTCCTAGTTGGTCGAGGGAGACGTAAGAAGATGATTACCTAATACTAGGTCAAGTAGAAAGGATATCTAGAAGATAATAATAGCTAGGTTAATAAGGCTAATATATATAAGGATCTTATTAAGACCTATATGGCAGGAAAGAGCTTAGATTAAAGTTATATCATATATAAGATCACTTGAAGGTACTCTTCGTCGTTCTAGTACTCTTTTGTCCTGTTTTATATATATATATAGTTATATTCTCTATCTTTCTTTAATAAATCAATCGATTCTCGACTAACAAGTTACTACTACTTGGGCTTTGACGCCCCGGTTAGTAAGGTTTAAAAAGGTCTTATTCTTTTAAAAAATAGATCGTTTCTTGCCTTAGCGTGACCAGAGATCCCCTTCCTGCCTATGTTCTAGCTTCTATCTACGCACGTATATAGACAGAGGTGATTTGTTTGTGGCTATAGCACTCGTCTAATCTAGCCTAGGGAATTTCCCTCTAAAGGAGAGGCTATAGTACGGCTATGATTAGTCAAATCCTGACAAGGCTACCTGCTTGATGCCTAAGCTTGCTTCCTATCTAATAGGCTACGCTTTTCTATCGTTAGGCTCTTCTGCGATGTGTAATAAAAATTTTATAATGTGTTAGGGGAGGGTGGTTAGAGCGAAAACTGTTAGTAGTGGCAGGGGATCGGGATACGTGGATAGATTTGAGATATCCTAGAGTGGCCTTAAAGGAGAGCGACTTACTATTAGTAATGTCGCGAAATTGGCTATTAAACGGAATAGTAAAATTGTTATTAGTACCCGGAGCTCTATATATAGTAATTATAGTAGTAATATCCCTTTAGGAAAAAAGACAGTATTATAAGACACTAGATATAAGAATGCGGTGTGCTGTTTTGACCTCCTTAGTATTATGATATGAGTCAAGGGATCTGTTATATCTTAACCACTTCTACTATTCCTATTAATGTCTATCTCTTCACTTTCACGATTCGCGGCCTAGTTGTCGATAATCTTTCCTACCTCTTCGAGCGCCACCGGCTTCGTTATGAAAAGGTCGATCCTAACTCTAACCGCCTCTGTTTGATCCTTAATACTAGAGCGTCTAGTAAACGTAATAATTAAGGCCGGGTTTCGAGTGCCCTTAGTATATGATTGCGCTATAGACAGAGCCTCTGAACTGTTCCTTGCGCTATCTACACCCAGGTCTCTCCTACCGAGCCCTATAGACTCTATAGCACTCTTTTTTCTCTTCTCCTTAATAGTACGAATCTGTCTCGTAGTACCGAATCTATCAAGTATTGGCATGGTAATATCTATGAATATAATATCGTAACCCTCTTGTCGAGCTTCGACCTTATACACCGCCTCAAACTCTGTGCTTTCGATCTCCTACCAGGTCATGATAGCGGGCTCCTGATACGCGGACTTAGTATCCCTTCTATCACGCTTGTCTATCAAGTCAAGTCCTCGCATGCCTCTCGGAGAATCCCTTTCATTCGAGGGTAGAGCCTTTCGTCTTCCTGTTCCTGCGGCCTGTCTCTCGGGAAGACAATCTTCCGCAGCCTGTTCACCTATGGAATAAGCGGCTCGAAATAAGACGTGAAATTATCGGTGATTGTCTTTATAAAAATTGCCTTCTTCGCCACAGTGCCTAATTTCAGTTTGGCCAACTCTTCTATGTCTACGTAGTTCCACTTGTCGAATTGTGGAACAACCCTTTCCTGATTTGGTCTATCATAGTGAATGCAGATCCAGAAAAGTACCCAGAATATTGACTCGAGGTCATGCATGAATGAATGCTGCTCGCCAAGGAAACAATTTTGCGGTAAGTTAGATAGAGATTTTGGCGAGCTCAAGCGGAGTTTTAACACATATAATTATTATCATGGGGTTGGTAGATCTAGAGAGCATGTCTTCAGTCACGATTGCCATTTGACACAATATTACTTTAATCTTCTCCACAGTTTAGATTTCTTGGACCCGGGGTTCTTCCCTATGTTATTCAAATAATAATTGCTAGCGTGGTCACATAAATCTTTTATACCAAATTCAAGCCGGGTTCGTTCAAATTTGTTAAAATGATCTTTCCCGGACGAGCTTTCACGAGCTTCAGGAGTCAACGCATGAGCAGGTGGCTGAAATGAGCGTTTGGGGCGGGCTCACGTCGAATGTTACTGTTATTCCATCCATTATACCGTTATTCAGCACCACTCTGCTGTCAATGCCCCAAAACTCGCAATTTATATTGGGAAAGCCATTCCAAGAGATAGAGGAGATGCTTAGCTCCGGGTTAGGACCGGCTATACCTTCAAGATTAGGATTGACTTATAGCCATTAAGGAGGGCAACTTACTATTAGTGATGTCGTGAAATTGGCTATCAAATGGAATAGAAAAATTGTTGTTAGTGCCGGCAGCTCCATGCGCAGTAATTCCAGCAGCAATTGGGAACCCTGGGTTATAGAGCGGGTCGAAAGAAGCGGATGGAGCAGCAGAACCAATGTAAGGGAAGAAGGCGAGAGTAAGAAAACTAATAGCAAATCTCTTCATTTTAGCTTGGATGTACTAGCCTTTAAGAATGACTTTGAAAATGAACCAAAAAATGAAGCAACTAAAGTGCTAACAAAGAAATGCACATACCGTATTTTATAAACATAATGCGAAGGAGGGGCTCGAACAGGCTCTCTTCAGATATTATAATAACAAGAGGGGTATTTGGTAGGTCCACCTTCGGTTCCCCCATCATTTTTGGTCCACGCGGGGCCTGACGCGGCAGAAGTGGAGTGGAACTTAAGAAAGGGGACCGGAAACGGTCCCTCCTGAAATAGAAGTGCAATACCAGGGGCATTTGCACATTCATCTGATCGGACCAATCAACCGATCGACGCCGTGATGGGGTCGAAAACGGTCTTTTTTGCGGAAGGGCTGGTCGGTCGCGTACAAACTCTCGCCATCGACGTCAACATGGACTGGGACGGGTACGCTGAGGTTCATCGCAAGGACCGTTTCACCTGCACGGTCTGGCTTGGATACGATGACGACGAGGCCCTACTCTTTGCCACCTAGGTATTAACCTTCGTAATGGCCAGCTCTGTAAAGTGGTGGGCGACAACTTCCTTCCCCACGTGGTTCAACCGACTAATCATGTCACTTTGTCATATTAGCGTGTTCTGCTGGTGCTGAGGTAATCCTGCAGGGCTTAAATAGCCTCAATAATACTGTATGCACTTGCATCATTAAGGAAAAAACCACTGAATCCAATCGTGTTTACTATCACATCCATCGTTATATGTGTGCATTAAACTTCCGAAACAGTCGTAATCTTGTCACGCTTTGCATCCGTGAAGAGGATTCGTGCCGAGCCGCATGCCGAGCCTTATCGTCTCAGACCGTAGAGGCCTTGCATGTCTGCTCGCCTCATTTTCGCCTCATTGAAACAATAAGCGCAAGCAGGGCGCATGCAATCCTTTTATGCAGATTATTTCGCCAGCACATCAATTGTCATGCATCTTGGTGAGGAGCCTCATCCAAGCTATAGTTATATAATAGTCCCACGTATTTAACTTCACTTTAATACTGCTACGAGTACGTTCGCGATTTAGGTCCTCGAAGTCTTCTCGGGTATGATGCCTGACACACGGATTAGCCACGAGGCTAACGGAAACGCAATCATAGGGACCGTCACCTTCAAACAATCGGAACCCAAGGGCCACACATCAAATTACACTTAGGGGTGGGATGCATAGTGTGGCTCCCAAGTAGAGGAGACGAGGATAAAAACATCAAATGTATCCTGAGAGTTCTGTTATTTTAATTGAGAGCTCCAAGAAGGCAGGTATGACCACCCCGACGTAGTCCTGAAAGTTAGCCCGAACAATTTCGGAGACGCAGTCTGTTCAATTATACAGGTGAGGCATCTGTATTTATTTTCTCTGGTGTCTAAGTTACTGTTCTGATATGACCCAGGTAACGTCAAAAGAACCAACGGATTCGACCGAATCAGGATCCTCGGACCAATATATGTCAGATTTTGCGATGCATTTTATTTAAGCATTAGCCACTCGAAGGAATAGAGGTGTATAGGTGGCTTTTACGTGATATTTGGATTGAAGGAAAGCTTTTGCATATGCGCATAGCTCGCCAATCAAGCACACGGGCATAAGGGCATCTTGTATTCGGGAAACATACCCCGAACCGAATTTTCGGTAACGAGGGGGACTCTTACTATCAAACACCTTATAAATAAAAGCGTATAAGAATTATAATATATTTCAATTTTTCGACTCGAACAAAGAAAACTTTAAACAAAATAAAAGGAACACAAAACGTCATCTGCAACCAAGCACGTTCCTCCCTCGTCGAGCTTTATAGTTACAATTTATAATTATAACCGTAGTGGACCTACTCGAGCTACGACCTAGGACTGTTTTATACACTGTCGTACAGCTCACCTTTCAAAAGTGTCGAGATCACGAACGCCATTCGTTCTAGATAAATGTTAGGGTTGGCTTTAACGTCTTAGAGCTTCGGCGTCCTAATGATCTTATGAATCGAAGTCTGGTTCGCCATACTCTCGGTATCAAGGACACCTAGTTCAGAGACAAGGTTGTCACCGCTAGTTATAAGAGCAGGAAGCGTATCATATAGGAGACCTTTAGTCAAGTACGGGATGATGTCGTACTTGTCAGGGTCAAATTTNTCGTTAGGATCAAAATCCTTANTAGGATCAGGAANTGGCGTTCTATCTTCTANGAGCGGTGTTCCTTTCTCGGAGAGCTGTGTTCCCGGTAGATACTTTTCGTAGAAACTANTAAGGTCGTATAAAAACTTCTCCTAGGTTATACTATTAACTAGATTCGGCCTATATACTGTCTTATAAAATTAAACTCCTTGTCTTTAAGTNCGGCTTTAAAGATCNTTACTAATAGGATAGCCCGTATCTCCTAGGTCGTTAAAAATNCTTNCTAGGATATNTGTTACGTATATAGNAACTTTAGTATATACCTCGNTANGGATATTCTNTAAGCGTAGGTAAAACCTTTTCGTAGCTACTATATCGAAATTATTGTTTGTCGCGTCATCTCGCGGGATCGGAATGCCTTTAGAGGAGATAGAATATCCGCCTTATATATAGACCCTTCCGACTACTTTCTAGAAGGTCTCGAGGCCCTTTTACGTGTCCGTATATATAGTAATATCAGTTAAAGATGATATAAAGAGGAGGATTATTTTCCGATCTTCTTCGATAGCTCGTTTAAATATTAGATCTAGTAGCTTAAACCCGTCTTCGAAAAAGTTGTCTTTGTTTAGCTAGAAGGTTTTTACGTCAGGTATAAAAGGGGAGTCGAATTCGTATATATATTCTTTATACTTCTTTATACTTGCCTTAGTACTAACACTAATTAGAACGTGCTAAAGGCTAAGGGAGTCTAAAGCTCCTCGTCTATAGATAGCGCGCTTATAGGCTAGTTCTAGGTTTACGATAAGTCTTTCGAATTCGATAATTCCGGACCGGTCAAGCCCCTTTAATAGTAGTAGTACTATCAAGTCGTCTTTATCCTTTACTAGATCCGATATAGCGAAAACTCCGGGTGCCCGTCTATACTTGGCTTTAATAGCTTGACCCTCCTTACGAAGAGTATAGTAAACGTCTTATTCTACGGTAGTAAGGCTATTAGGGATAGAAAAACTTTCGGCCTTATTTCTAAGCTTTCCGGAATACTTATCTAAACGCGGTTAGTTTCTCTAGATTATAAAAAGATGATAAGATAATACTTAGTCTAGTTTGATCTTCTAAATAGGTGATCTTAACACGCTTGGCCTCCCCGGTACGAGCGTATAGCTCCCCGGAATACTTACCTGAACACTAGTTAGCTTCTCTAGCTTATAAAAGATAGTAGAATATTACCTAGTCTAATTTGATCTTCTAGATAGATAATCTTGATCTACTTAGGCCCTTCCGTATAAGCGTAAGTATACTTCTTTCCCCCCTCGTTAATAAACATTTTATCTATTATACTCGAATAGTCTATCTCCTGCCCCTCCCTAGCGAGATAGGCTTTCTATTTGCTATAACTAACGTAGACTTCCCTCTATTCGGCCGTTAAGCCGCTTGACTTTCCGTACCTAATCTAATTCTTAAGTCTGTTCTAGTCTTCTTCTAAAAGATCGTCCCGATAATAGAGTTTATCTCTATCTAGTCTACTAACGATAATAAAGACGTTACGATCGCCGGATCCCCTATAAGACTTCTTATGATCTTTACCGAAAAGTGTTATATTTAAGCTAAGGTTATATAGGAAAGTAAATTCTTCTTTTAGGTTTATTTTAAACGGTATATATAGTTGTTTTAAAGAATACGCTTTGTTCTTTAGAAATAATCTCCTAGATAATAAACGGGTAAAGGATATATATACTTAATAAAGGGACGCTAGAATAAGGCATCGGAAACATATTAGGATAATAATAGTAAAAGGGGGGTTTATTAGGCCCCCTGCTTTAGGTATCTAGCGTTAGTAGAGCCAGATTCGGCTCTATTATAAACGTTTTTAGAATTCGCGAACCCTAGTATAAACAAAGCACCTCGGGTTTAGCGCGCCTTATATAACTTCGAATCCTTAGATTATAAGGTCAAATTATAGATAAGGTATCCTATCTAAGTTAACTTCTTTAGGCTATATACTAATTTATATCAGTGTTAGTATATTACTGTCACCTTTAGACTCTATTATACGGTCTTATATATATCAGCCGTAGCCTTGTTCCGAGGCGAATTAGGATAATAGAGTAGCGATTATAGTTAGGCCTAATATTATTAAGGTCTTAATACCCTTATAGCTAGTAAGTAAAAAAATCGAGTTATGTTTACTTATACTAATAAGAATACGGACATAGATCTAGTCTTTACTATATCTGGTAAGGCTTAGACGAGACAGACTTAAACGGGAAAAGCTTTTAAACTTTTATTCCTGACTCGCACGTATTTAGGAAGCTATATTAGCGAGGCCACCCTTACCGACACTATTAAATAAGGGCATCGAGAGTCTAATCACTCTACGAAGCCTCTGTTTACCGTATTAAATAGGGTCTCCGTTCTTAGAGACAGAGGAATTCCACGTGGCTATACCCTCGTAATAACTTAGTAATACTAGGGGTACGCTATAAACTAATATCCTGGCAGTGCTTACAAGCTATGACGTAAGGTAGAAGACGTATTACTAGCGACATCTCTAGATAACAAGCGATTATAGTGGCCAAAATAGGTCCCTTTAATTATGCTATTTTAGTACTCTAGAGCTAAAAGTTGCTCTAGGGAACAGGCAGAGACGATCCGGGCCCCTTAGCTTAGTCTTCCTTGTTTCCTTAAACCTTACTCGGCCTTAAACCGTCTTTTCTATGTTTAGCTAATATATATCATAAGAAGCAGGTCTTAAAATGTTATAGGGAATGACTTAGGCAACGATAGGATCGTTCTCTACTACCACTCTCTATTAGTTAGAGATCTAGGTTCTAACGTAGGAGAGTAATATAAAACAGGTATTACTAAGTTATTCGTAAGAACTCGCCTTTTCTTATTTTCAGTTTAACTTTAACAGTATCTATATATTGTTTATAGTTATACCCTAGTATATAGGAGTAGCTTGTTTTACTAGACAGCGCCGGTAGTAATATTAGTATTAAACTTTATAAAGCCTAGCTATATTCTATAAGCGCGTTTATAACACATTTTAATTTCTATTAAACTAATAGTAACTAAGGCATCTCGTTTTTCTCTCTTAGGAAAGTCTTTAAAGTAGTTAATAGTAATCGAGATTAGGATATACTTGCTTTAGGTTAAACCTGATTATATTTATAACTTTCTAACCCTCTTTAATCCTTTATATAGTACTAAAGCCGCTAACGCTTTAGCGTCTCGTGCCCCCTTACACTATAGCTCTTCTAGCTTAACTAGCTTTAAAGTGATCTATTAAGCAAAGTTAGTATACTATATATTAGGTGAGTATAGTAGAACTAATATAAGGAAGCCGTATCTAAAATAAGGGAGCACGAGAACAAGTAAAGTTACTTACCTTCTCTCCTTCCTCCCTTAGCCCTATTAACTTCTCCGTCTACTTCTTTAACTATGCCCTTAAGACCTTTACCTTATATAAAAATATCTAAATATACTTATTATAACCTCCCGCGCTTAAGAACATCGCTTTTAGAGTTGCCTCCCCTAGTTCTTCTATTTTTTTCTCCGGAATCGCTAGCTCTATTAAATTAATCAACTATTCTTCTAGGATTTCTAGACCTAATTCTTATTTTATCTCTATCGCTACCGTCCCTCTAAATGTCCTATCCTCTATTATCCTAGCCGGCAGTTCGACAAATTATAAGCCGCCTACAGGAACTCGAGGCTATACGATAAGGAGCACGTGCTTTTTATCGTGGCTTCCTTAAGGAAGGTCATCGGGCTATAGGAGCACTATCATGCTAACGCTAGCTCCTCGTAAGAAGACAGCGCCGGGTAGAGATTTCTCTTTAGAATTAGTGATAGTTATAGCGAGTTTTATAAAACCGAGAGAATCACGGAAGCGGTCGATTGTTTAGATATAGATAGCGCGTAGGACATAGGGAGATTTATAGAATTTATAACTAGGATTACTATTTTAAAGGGACAGATTTCCTTATAGCGTTTTAATCTAGTTCTATTTGATAATTAGTATAATAGTAGACGAAACCGAGAAATAAAAGAGAGAAAATATTACCTTAAAAGCTAGGAACTTAAGTAATTCTTTCTTAGAGAGGTCGTTGACGAGTTCGACGGATACGACCGTACCTAGGAGTATAAATATTAATATTCTAGTCTGATAAACAAGAGCTCTTAAGGGTAAGGAGATATGATAAGGAAGGATAAAAGAAAGGAGAGGTTTTAAAGGCTTTATAGAAGAGTGCGAAGTAGTGCGGAGTGACGTTTGTCAGGCCTCGATATATAGTAGGGGTTTGCGTAAGATCGGGAGTAGCGGTCTACTCGCGAATCCTTACCTTATATTATATATATCTCTTATGTTTAGGGGCGGATTAAAGGTCCCCCCTAACCTAAAGCTCGGAGACGTATACTAGCTTAAGAAGTAAAGTAGCCTACCTTATACGTCGTTATTAACGATAGCTTTACCGCCGAGATTATTCTATATTGCCACTACGTTGCCTAATTAACTCCGACCAAGTAAGGTTACTACGGAGTGTAGTAGGTAATACTATAACTTATATTGTCCTAGAGGATTCTTAGCGCCGGGAATATTACTCGTAGCTACGTCAAAAATCCTACTAATTATCTAATAACGGAATTATACCGAAGAGAGGTAGGGTAAAGACCTGGCTCTAAGGAGGTAGTATATTCATACAAGCCATATAATACGATTAGCTATATAAAGTTTAGAATAAGTATACTTGTGATCGTTATAAGATTTATATAGCGCGGGATTACGCCGAGGAAAGAGGTGATGCTATAGGCATATATAAGGTAAATCTAGGAATAGATCCGGCTTAGATCTTCTTACCGAGTGATCAGCAAAGCGAGAAGACATCCGGGAAGAGGGGTTTATAGTAGTACCTACGTAATATAGGTCACTAAGGCAAATTTTGCCCTAATGCTAGGTTTATAATAATGCCCGACTTATCCTAACATAAGGTATAACGTGATTCTAGCTACTACGGATCCCTTATAAGGCTTATATAACTCTACTAGCTAAAAGAAAGCGACTATCACCCGCTAGATCTATAATCGGCAACTCTCTTAGCTCCTCTATAGGATTGTCTAGTGTGGCGGCAATAGGCAGAATTAGAGAATACCGCTCTACTAGAGATAGATACTAAGGTAGTGTCGTTAGAAGTAAAGGTCATACTAACGTTTAGGGAAAGCAAGGACTTCTATAATTAGAGAATAGAAAGTAACTGTCGTAAAAATAAAGAGCCTCGAGAAGTTTCTATCTGGTTTAACACCTACTAGTAAACGCGGAGATCTGATAAGCGATAATTAGAGACGTTAATAGAATATGATAACCGATCTTCTCTGTCCCTTGTCTCTGCCCTTGTCTTTGCCCCCTGTCTTTGCCCCCTGTCTTTGCCCCCGTCCCTCGCTTAGGTTCTGGCGAGACCTGCTTTATCTATGGCCATTCTCTTCGGCATTAGTAGAATTTACTATAACAACTACCTCGTATTTAAGGTTGGTTTTAAGGTCAAAAAAAGTCGAGAGAAACTCCTCGAGCTCGGAAGGCCGGCTAGGAACCGGCTCCCCTTAGCCTTTTAGTAACTGGTTTGGGCTCTTGAGGATATAAGCCTCTCTATCACCACGTCAGCCTAAAGTGGGACCGGCACCAAGATCAACTCGGAGATAGAGAGTAGCGACTGGTCAGAATCTGACCCGAAAACCCAAGCCCGAGTAGCCTAAAAAGCTGACCCTGTTCTGATCATCGTAACCGTGACCGTGGCCTCTATCAGGCTCCTTAGACGTAAACACGCTCGGGCCCTGGCCGCGGGGGCCTCCGCGAAGGCGCTCTACTACACGCTTATATTCGGTGCCTTGAGTCTAGGCATCTGCCCGTCCGTTGGTAAGCGTATGTTGCCCCTTTAACCGTCGACTAAGAACGAGATTAAGAGCTAGTAAGGGCTCTTATCAGTAGCCTAATCACGTCGTCCTTTATCTCTATACGCAGAACCCCGTCCGGGTACGTCACCTAATCGTAGGATCTGATCGAGATTAATATAGACCTCGTCTGCGTGGTCGTGTAGACCTTTATCTCTATCTCCGTGGCGATGGTTAGAATCGGGCACGCCAGGCTCCTTATACACACTCATCCTCGTGACATCGGCCGGGTTACTGATTCCTTTATTGGTCGCCTTCCCGGACGTGCCCGTTGAGTCAGGGAGTAGAGAAATTGTGTGTAAGATTTACTCCCGCTAGAAGATAGGACCGGGTAGAACTATGCTTCCTTTTAATCAGAAGAGGGGCGCTAGAATTAGGGTACGGCTTTACTATATTATAACCTTACTTCCTATATTAATATTATATAAAGATACTAAGGTCAACCCTAATAATATAAACCGTAGAGGAATATCTCGTGACTTATATTCCGAATAAAAACCCCCTACTCGCTTAACTACGCTTATTTCTATATATATAGCGCCTATAATACGATAGGAATTCTTAGTATCTATTTATACTATTATCTTACTACTATACCGTCATATCTCCTTCTTCTACCTATAGAATTACGTATTATGATCTATAGGTTACTACTTGTTAGCCCTAAGTTAATTGAAATTGACTATAACCGATATCTAGGCCACGCCTACTACCGATATATTATTAAGAATCGACTTCCGGCCGGGTCTATTACGATTCTTCGAGCTTATAAACAGATCTATACGGAGGCTAAGGATATACTCTATACGTCAAACTACTTTACTTTCCTATAGCGCACGTACGACCAGGTACTACTGTTTCTAACTTCGATAAGCCCTAACGCCTATTCAAGACTTATAAAACTTTATATCTCGCTAAATAGCGGGCCGTACTAATACTTAGACTTATTGACTAGATATACCGGTCTTAAAAATCTTATTATATCTAGTAGTTAGCGGATCCTAAAAGCCTAGATTATAGTTCTGTCTAGATTAAGGATCAGGCACTTTCGAGTAGTCAAACGTTAGTACGGCCGAGAATACGAAATATATTCTTTAACTTTTATAATCACCGGCTCTAGGCGGCGAAGTCGTGATCAGGAAAAAACGTTATATAGAGAAAAGAAGTAAGAAGGTCAGTAAGTCAAATTTCTGTCGCTTTAAATCTAACTCTATACTTAGCTTGCCCGTATACGAGTAGAATAGTTCCTAAAGTAATAGGAGGTCTAATATCAAGGGTTAGAATATAGCGTATTTAATTAGAGAATCGTAGAAGGTTTATAGACGTAGGCATATTTTTTATCCTTTTATAACCTTTATTATAATATAATGTTTTAAGAAGACATTTTAAGTATTAAATAAAACTATAAAAATCAATCCCTTATCCTCTACCTTAATTTTCGAGAATTGGCCTTAACTGGTTCTAGAGATACTATTTCCTCTATTTTCCGTCTACGCTAACTGTTTTGATTATATTCGCGCTTAAGAGTACTCTTTCTATTATAATGATTTTACTAGAGACAATCTCTTCGATCTCTTTATATAAAATCCTTAAGACTATACCCCTAGCCCTCGTACTGTCTTTAAAATCGAAGATCAGACTAAGCTGATCAGCTTTATAATATAGCTCTAGCTTTATAGAGTAATAGATATAAACAGTCTATAGCTCTATTAATAGTATATCGTCTCTAAAGAGCCTATACTTGTGCTTGGTCCTAGTAAGAAGAGCACTAAGAGCCCCGTGAAGCCCCCTGCCTAGAATCCTCCCTTACTAGTCTCTTTTGTCTTTATAATCGCAATTGATATTGATATAGGAGATTTTGACCTTTATACTGGTTTCTGAGTATAGTAAGGATAGGTAGGTAGGCCAGATTTCTACGCTCTCGTATATCTTTACCATCGCCCCTAGGTCGAGGTTTAATCGTTCGTGTGTTCGTTTCGCCGAATTAAAGGGATGATCGACAGTTTCCTTTTCCGCTAATTCTAGGTATCCTATAGTCGCTAGCGATTAGGAGAGCATTTTAGTTCGTATATATAAATGTTCGTAAGAGATTAAATAAATAGTGTTCTTTATAATAATAAATTTATATATTTAAATCCTCTAGAGCTAATCGAAAGATAGTAGGTATTAAAACCGGATCCCTATACTTATCCTTATATTTAGGGCATGTTTTAACCTTAATTTTCTGCCCCTTGTTTTTACCCCCGGTCTCTACCCCCTGTCTCTGCCCCCTGTTTCTACCCCCTGTTTCTGCCCCCTAGTTCTACCCTATGTTCTCGCTTAGATCTTATATAAGTCACTAGAACCGCTTAATAGTATGTTCTTACGGGCTCGAGTCAGGGTAAAATACGTAGCTCGTAATCCTAGTCAGGCCTTTAGATAGCGCAGATAATATTTACGAATTACTTATACGACTATAGACGTATATACTACGAGGTATAATGCCCTACTTGATTTGACGAGCGACGCTATATAGTATATATAGCTCCGTGGTAAACCTGCTTTATAAGGCTTAGATTACGCTAGAAAAGATAGGGAAATTTAATTCGAGATATTTAAAGAACCTATATAAAATCACTTAATTATTTCTCGCCTTTTAATCTCGTTTCTTTCTATATTTACGGCTAACTTCTTAAGGAAATCAAGTATAATTGCGTAAAGCGGTCTTTAAGTATAAGACTGAGCCTACGAGTAAATAAAGCCGAAAGCACTTAGTAATCTAAATATATATACCAGACTAGTAAAGATAACAATAAAATAAAATACCTAATAGCTATACCCGTAAATGTTATATCGTAGTTAGTACTATTTCTCCGGAATCCTTACGATATAAATTATAGCTCTTAGGAGATTAAGTATTACTATCGTTAGTATATAATTTAGACCTATCCTATGGTTCTGGATCTCCTAGCTATAAAGAATAAGCCTATATATAATAAATACTATAGCTAAAAGGCCAAGTAACACGTATATCGAAGTTCGGTATAGCCTAAAGTTCGGATACTAAAACCTTAGGGCCAAAATTGCTACGGCGCAAGCTATAGCCAAGACAGAGACTATAGCCTAGTATAGTCTCCGTAGATTTAGGTCGTAATAGAATCCGTAGTAGATAGAAGGGACTGTCGATCCCTATATAAGAATAACGATTCCTAGATAGTCTAATCGATTCTAGAAAGCCGCTACCTCTTCGCTATGATTAGACAGAATATAGAAAAAGCCTGAGAAGGAAAAGTATAGGACCACTCCGAGGAAGAATACTATAAAGACAAGTACGTCACTAACTTGAATTATAGCGTAATGGTTACGTATTTCTACGTAAACAAAGATTAAAAGAATCGTAAAAAGAGCTACGCCGAGCAAGTAGGAGTAGATATTCATAGTCTTATTATAGATGTGTTATAAGCTGTTTAGGGACTTCCGGAATGATCTAGATAAAGGCCGATATCTAGAGAGGAGATATTCGTTGTCTTGTCGCTAGCTAGGCAGGTCATTCTATCGTAAGAGTAGATAGTGACTACTTTGGCTTCTTCCTTGTCTAGGAGCACGCGGCGATTTATCAGCTCCTAGTTGATTTGTAGCCTCCCTCTTCGTACGTAAATTCAGCTCGGACGCTATCTTTCCGGTTCGTATCGTATACGGGAATTATCTCTAGTTGGTTAGAAATTTAATCCTAAGTTTTTAAAGTCTTCTCTTTAGGCTAGAAATTTAGGTCTTATGGTCTAAAATAACGGAAGCTAGAGAGGGATATTCTAAAATTAGATACTAGATTCCGGGTACGAAACCGGCTCTCTATTATGTTACGTATTTGGTGCGTGTCGATCTCTAAAAGTATTATAGGTTTCTTAAAAGCTTAGTAGGATTGTTATGAAATGTCCCCGGACGATGGTTATCTACTGTTAAAGAAAATCCGGAGAATCTAAACGATCTCTCTAAGCACGAGGGCTCTATTAGCTAGAGACAGGCATTATAACTAACTGTCCATGGGTTAGAACGTCTACTAGGACCACCTTGTCGTAGTTTGGAAACTATTAGATTCCATGTGCTAATAATAAGGCCTAGAGAGATAAGCATCTCTAAAACTATAACCTTTATCCGAATTATTTTAAGTATCTAACTTCGTAGAACGTTCGAGCTAAGGTATTGATCTTTAATTACAAACCTACTTTCTAGCTTCTTCTTTACGAAGTAAGCCGCTCTTAAATTTTGCCTAAGGCAGTATTTGTTAAAGACGACAAGATATGATTCTTACGATTGATTAAGCCAATCCAAGATTGCTACTATAAGGGGATAAAGCTAAGAGTAGTTATACTCGGAAATACGTACGTATAATAGAGTCTAGGGTAGTATTAGTATTTCTAATTTTAGATAGTTAAGGCCGTTAAGAATCTTACCTATCTACCTATTCCTAACATATAACGTGCTAGACAATATACTACTACTACTATAATACTAGGACGCTCTATAACAAAGCTCTTATCCGGAAGAATAGCTTTAAGAAAGTACTTGGCTAGAATTCCGGCTCTAGATTCTATCTTATCTATCTCCTCGTTAATCCTTCTTAAGAATATTAGTAGGCCTGGCTACCCTAATCTATATCGTAGTTTGTTAAGCATATAAATCTCGACTTTAAAAAAGTCTTTCGCCTAATAACTATCTCTATATAGCTTCTAAAGGCTTTTTATCGAAACAACTTCCCTGTCTTCGTATTTTACGGCAATAGAGAGTGTTATAGTACCGACGAGCTATAGCCTATTACTAGAGACTTCTTTAAGAGATAGAAATCTATCGATATAGTTGATTATAAGAAAAAGTGTTTTATATCGTAAAGAAAATTAGGAATAAACTTTAACTAGCTAGAGAATCAAGCGCGAGCGTATTTCCTAATTAAGACGGGTGTCCCTTTATTTGATAGCTATATAGTTAGGATCAGGAAGCATCTTATCCTAGGATAGTCAGTATAGATAAGCAAGAGTGCGAGAATAAGGGAAAAGATACGTATTTAAAGCTCCCGTATATATTCGAATATCTTATCTTTATATTCTAAGGCAATTTTATTAAGGCCTCTAAGGTATTAAACTATTCCTTCCGAGTTATATATATATTAGAAGCTAGAAGTCATTTAATACGAAGTATATCTCGTTATATAGATTAAGATTATATATAGTATTATATATATACTATATAACGCTTTCGCCTTATAGACGCTTTTATAGTTTTGACTTCTACGAAAGAGGATCTAGGACAGTCTCCTCTTCCGTTTTAAACTCCGTTTTAATAACTCGAGGCCGTAAGCTAGAGCCTATTCGGGCTACCGTATTAAGCTATGACGCTTGACAAGCGGGACTTTTATAATTATAGAGACAACCTAGATATTGTTTAAAGTAAAAGACTAAGTTAAGCACCCGTAGGACCCGATTAAGCTCCTCTCGCGGAAGTATAAGGGTACCTATAAAACCTAAGCGGAAAAGGCAACTTAGTAACGTCTACCTAACGGCTTACGCTTATCTACGCTACTTAAAATCTTCTAACTGCCTTTTTAAGGCTTAGTTTCTTAGTTTTATCTATTATTCCGGTCTATTACTTATGTCTACGTAATATTATTAGTTATTTTAGAATAGATATACCAAGTCCTAAAATCATCCGAAACTCTATCAAGATTTAACCCGTTTCTTAATTCCTCTATAAGCGGTATAATTCTTATTACTATCTAGGAATATTACGATAAGCTATTTCTAAAATAATCCGCCGCTATTATACTCTTCTATAGCTCGTATTATAGTGTCTGATTAGTAACCCTAAGCTGACTCCGTTCTTACTCGGAATCCTATCGTAGTTTAGATTTAGCTATAGCCTGATCCTTCTACTCTTTTAGCTCTCGTTCGAGGTTTTTATTTTCTTCTCGTAATTTATTAATCTTCGTACTAAAGCTCGCCTATAAGGGCTTTAACAAGTTTATTAGTTAGGAATCAGACACTTAACGTGTTTATATACCTCTACTAATATAAGAGTTTCCTATACGTGCTCCGCTGATCTTATAAGGGTTATAGTTATGACTAGTATAGCCTCGAACGCTAAGTCAATTCCTTTATATAATTCCTTATAAGCGCCGATAGAATAATCGCTTATATTTTTTTAAGAAAAGGTATTTCTTTTATAGCAATACCTTCTACGTATAGAGATCATTAGTACTAGTTACGAGACGAACCTATAATAGCTCGATTAAGATTCTAACTTTCTTCTCTAAGTCGTTATTTAATAAGAACTAAAGAAGATACGTAAAAGAAGACTTACGAATATGTTTTAATAATTTATCTCGGCACCTACTTCTCTATCTACTACGCTCTAGGTTACTTGATCTAATTAGGGCTATTTGTTCGAGATATAATACGAGGAACTAAGAACAAGAAATAATAGTCATACTAAACTTCTTTATTCTCGTTAAAACAAGGACTTCTATATTTTAGAGAATAAAATATAATATTAACGAAAATAAAAAATCAAGCCCTAAGATCATAAGACCTAGTTCGGCACGGGGAGATAATAAGTAATAACTAGAGATAACGGCTAAATTTCTACCCCTTGTTTCTACCCCCGGTCTCTACCTCCGGTCTCTGCCCCTTACTTCTATCCCCGGTCTCCGCCCCCTGCCTTTACCCCTCAATTCTCGCGTATATCTGCTTATATAAGACATAAACCCCTTATTAAATATACTAAAAGGTTTACTAAAAACAATACTAAATTCTAGAGCTCTCTTCTATTTAACTATATTAAATCTTTATTATATTTCTTTTATTACGTTATAATAAAACTACTGCCTAATATAAATTTTATAAGATTTAGGAATCATACGTGTTAGAAAATCTTATAAAAAAGCTCGTAGTAGATACGTATAGTATAAAGCTCGAAGAATTAAGGTGAGTAAAGGAGCTAATTGCCTATCCGTAATTCTAACTATATAGTACGACGAGACAAAATCAAAATACGTGAAATATACTATATATAACGTCCCTTACTCCTTTAGCGACAACTTTACGAGTTCGTAACGTCTTACCTTATTTTAAACGGATCTTTAAGACGACTCTATTAGGACCTACGACCTAACCGCAAACGACCCTATACGGTATTTAGACTAGAATATATACGAGAGAGGGGCCGTAGTCTCGGATTTCTCGTTTCCTCCCCTAGACTTAGAATTTTAGTTAAATCCGTACTAGAGTATATAGAACCTGTTACTCCTAAACGTTAGGCTTCTTCTAGTACTATAATCAAATTCCGTATTTATAGCTATAAATATAGAGGATTTAGGGTAGAGTCGGACTTAGACTATACTACTAACCTTTTAACCGAGTCTATAGGATTTAATAATACTTATAGACGATTTTTTATAGAAACTTGATAATCTAGAAATATCTTTAGAAAGCCTATGTCAACTTTATAAGGGCTTACTAATAACTATAATATACTCTATATAGGAAAATCTGCCGCTCTTTCTACCTAGTCTAGCAGCCGCTATAGAGGAATCAATATTATTTAAACCGAATCTTAAGTACGTTAAAACCTTATAATCTTTTATAGTTGCTTCGCTAAATCGAAAAGAGCTAATCTTAAAAGCGATAGCGAGTAAGATATCGAGCGAACTTCTCTATACGGCGTAACACCCTATATAGATACTCCTAGCGACTATATAGAAAAAATCACTGCTAACACAAAGCGTAGTATATTATAAGGGGTCTTAGGACGTAGCTATACTCGGTCTAGCGGTATAGAACTCAATGATTGGCGGAGTCATAGGGCTAGGAGAAGTGATAGATAGATTACTTTTATTGTTTTGATTAAGGAATAATATAAGAAACCAGTTAATCAACCACTTTAAGCCTTATTAAAGCAGTGACTTCAAGCTAAGCTCTTTACGTCCTAGTAGACCTAAAAGACAACCGGATCTATATCAGATAGCCCTTCCCAAGTACTCTCTTTATACCCTTCCTACTTGATTAGGTATTCGGTAGGTAGCACTTAGACTTCGACAGGATGTTAAGCGAGAATAGAGCCGGTTCAAGACTACTAATCAAACGCTTTAACGAGAGTTATAAAAATAGTATAATTATAGTAGATTGTTTTAGAAATAGTATATTTTAATATACCTAAAGAGTAAATCGCTTATCCTTATACTAGTTAGTAACTTACCGAAATATTCTTATATATTTTCGTATTATACGATGCCTATTATTATAATTATAACAGTACCTAGAATTAGATTTACGGATAACATGCTTAAAGCAGTCCTCTAGGAGCTAACTTTAGTTCTATAACGTTTAAATAGAAGGCGCCAATTCTAGATTGTTTTAAACACGGTTCTTCTTTTAGAACTATATATGACTACGACTTACCGAGCTATAATAGAAGATATTATAACTTGAGAAGTTTATATAGATTATAAGTATAATACTAAAAATATAAGAGTAGCTTATACTTTTAAAATATAACCGAAAGAGTATATAGTAATAAAAATTGCCCTTCTAAAAACCTATACCAATTTTCTAAGTATACGAAGTAAAGTAACACTTTAAAGCCATTTAAAGATAACTATATAATAGTCTAATCCTACCCGTAAAAAAATATAAATAATTTAACCACCTGCCTATATTTAAGCAAATAGATAATCTAGGCCTATTCCTATACTCAATTGCTAGCCTTCCGCGTAGCCCCTTAATTTTTATACTCTTATTATAGACAGTTATTAGGTCTGTTAGCGAGGAGAGTGACACCGTTATTAAGAAGATTTCTAGATACTTAGAAGTAGGTATTAATCGAAGGAAGGACGAGTAAACATCTATCTACGTTAATAGACTAAATAGCGGCGGAAACATCACTTAGTGACATGTTTATACCGTTATCTACTAGACCCTATAATCTATTAACAATAACTATAAATATACCTTAGTCGACAAGTATATTATTTACTTACTAGACATTTTTATCGGGGTTAGAGACGAATATAAACTAGTTATCGAGGACAGCCTTATAGTTTAGTTTATCCTTCTCGTTTATAAGTATAGTTACTGCTTAAGAAACTAAGTCTCCTAAGTTAAGCGACTCTATAGCTAAAAGAAATTGCGAAACTTTACTAGTATCTAACGCCTATTAGTTTTAAGCGTCTGCGATGTCCTAGAGCGTCGGAGGATTAAATTGTCGGACAATTAACGGACTATAGTAAGCGATATTAAAACCGAGAGCGAAAACGATAGCGGCGGTGATTAAGTATTATATTTTAAAATTAGATATATCGGGTAAGGCTAGTTAAGATAAGGGAACAAATTTGACACGAGAGAAACAGAAGAGATCGAAGTCTTATATAGAGTAGCGTAATAGTATAGATATAAAGACGTGCTCCTAATCGGCTAGAGAAAACTTCCTTTTATACTTGTTTAAGAAGAGAGCGTTAGTTACTCTAACGTAAGAACTTTACGGATTCTAGCCTAAGTAGGCCGGGTTTAAAAATAAACTTACTTATAATCAGTAGCTTCTAAATCACGGTTAGTTGTCTTTATTATTATGACCTATTTTCTCTTATACCTCCTATAAAGTTTCTAGAATAGATTCGTGGCTATATAAGCGGAAATACGCGATTATATAGATCCGGTAAATAGTAAGTTTAAGGTTCTAAAACGGGATACTAGGCGAGGAACTACCCGAGGCTAGTTCTAGCCTCTTAACTAGGTAGCCGACTCTAACCTTTCTATTTTTAGTGCCTTATCTATATATAATAAACCGAATCGCTGTTTCGGCGCTGATAATTAATATAGCTAGGACGAGACATACGTCTGTTGATCCGTCTTAGAAATGCCGACCTATAACGAACAGGATCTTAATATATTTAAATTTTTACTATCAAATAATATTAAGATATAAACCTGATTAAAAATCTATAAAGGCAAGTAAACAATTAAATAATCCTTTATAATAATTTAAAAAGCAAGTTATTATAACGAAGATAAATAGTCTTCTTAGAACTATTTTGATATCTAGCTTGGCTAAGTCAATTAAAATACGAATATCTAGCTATAGTAAGAGTTTAGGACGGACTTACCGGAAATATAATATTTAAATCCTTAATTATACCGTTAGTTATTACTATTACGGTGTCGATGCCCTAGAACTGGCAATTTACCGTAGGAAACCCGGGCCAAGCGACTAAGGAGACGCTTAACACGGGATCATTACCACCTATAAGGGAGAAGTCAGTCTCACTAAAGCAATAGGGCAGAAAGAGACTTACGATTGGTGATGTCCTCCTAGACGTCGTCGAGTAAGACGAAGAATATATTAATAACATCGGCAGCCCCCGTTATATTAATTACTACGTCCGATATAAAGCTATATAAGTTAATATCTCGAAGCTTAGCGCTCCTAGATAGACGAGTAAGGGCAACAGAGTTAGATACGGCGAGATAAATAAGGAATAAAGCAAATCTCTTTATTTTAGCGCGTAAGAGAGCTAGGATACGATAATAAAGGCTTATTAAACTAAGGATTAATAGTGACCTTTATAT
>JAAMPI010000443.1:0-37678 GCA_013054445.1 Cudoniella acicularis
CATACAATATACAAACCAATATCTTCATTCTAACTTCGATCTTGCATTATACAACATGGAGCAACATCGTCGCCGGAGCGAAGACAGTGGAAGCAGCAGCACCTTAAACTTTAGCTCTTTCAAGCCTACCCACCTGGCACTTGCGAACCGCGGCCTTGTTTCACCATTCCGTCACGGTAACCTCATTTTGCATGGCACAAAGTATCAGGGCGATGTCAATTCAAAGTCTTACCGCTCTCAGAGATATCAAATGCTAGACGAGGAGAACTGCTCTCTTTGGATCACGGGCATCCCTCCTTCTATTACATATACGGATATGTTCAGCGTTATCACGACTGGTGCCGTTTTTGCCTTATACCTCATTCCACCAAATGAGGACCACCCTCTCCAAGGTGCCAAATTGGTCTTCATGAACCCAGAGGCCGCCGCTGCGTTCATGGCGTCCGATATCACCCTCAACGGCAAGCCTATCTGGAAGAGATATAACAGAAACGGCACTCCAAGAAATACCAACACCTACTCCCGTGTTTTGATGATTGAGGGGCCGGCTCAAATCATGAGACTTCAATACTGGATGTCCTATTTTCAACAATACTGTCTGTTTTCATTGGAGACGGTCTTGGCGTTCCCTGGTCCGATTCTGGGCACAGTCAAGATGGAGTTTCGCTTTGCGAGAGTGGATGGACAGGCGCAGTGTTGTCTCCAAGCTATTCTTGCTGACCCAAGCTTGAAGGGTGTTGTGAAGGTCTATTATGGCAAGGATCCTTGCGACCCCTCTTTCAACGGCAATTGCTAAGTGGATTTTGATATATGTGGCGGATAACTTGATCTTTCTAGCCCAAACTGGAAGAGAGACAGGATCATCGAGGTCACTATATTCATCAACGCTCTACTTGGTCTTATGGATTTACTCAATTTGGATTTCTTTTAGGATGATGTTGTTCTTGGCTGTAGAATATTGGATCTTGGGGGAAACCAAAAGGGTGGCTTCTATTCTTTCTCGTATTCCGAAAACTGGCGAAAATTTTTCCTTTCACATTGATTATTGGCTCAGCTGGGTCGACATACAAAACCACTTCATTCCGAAACAACTTCACGAAACCACGACACTCCGACACCACTTCACCCTATTTCATGAACAGTACGGCTGAGGGGCAGATGCTCAAGGGATCTTTGAAGAGCTCTTCATCCTCTTCAAATCTAGGGTTCAGAAAAACAGCGCCTCGATTGAATAGTGTTATTAACAAATATATTTATTACAAACTTTATAGCCATGAGTGTGAGAACCATGTTTTTGTTTCTTTCAAAATTATCTTCATACGGAACATCTTTAGAATGATTTGAACAGAAACTCGTAATTTCAGAAGTGAAGTATTTCTATTTTTGAAGTAAGGCCCCACATGCCACACTGGCAGTCTCAAGCACGACCGCTTCTGTCCTCATATCTTATAGCTATCTTAAGTTCCGTAGTTCAGGTCTCTACCGCTCTCCTCATAGCTTACAGGGCTGCCCTCCACAAACAGTCATCGTATGTACATATCTCAACTTTCCATTCTCAAGCCTGAATTCATGGCTATCCGCCGCCATCATCATATGCTCCCACACGCAGAAAATGCTCACAGACCCCATAGCCTCATCCACGACATATCTCCGGTGCGTATTACCCGCCTGGCTATGATTTGAGGGAATACCAGGCTTGCACGAATCGTCCGGCTTTCCTTTCCCAGTATACGCTGAGCCTTCGAGCCTGGTGCAAGGCGTTCCCCACGGTACTGCATCCGCTGCAGTTGCATTATTCCACATGCTCAAGTAGGCATCTCCTGCGGCCTGGATAACCGCACGACTATCACGCTTTCCTTCCGGAATGGGATCCCATTTCTCCTCCAGCACATGCTGCAGCGTCTTCTTTGCGTCGAAAATCCAGGAGTTGGTGGTAGAAGCGATGGAATCGATCAAAATGATTTTCGTATCTGCTGCATTGTGGTGGATCTGCGTTCCAATAACATATGGATTGGCTGAGTCCGTGATGATGATTTCTGTGTAGGTGGCGCAGGATATTTTATCGACGTTTGTACGGCGGTGGTCAATCTTCAGGGCTTTGCTTATAACCCCTTTTTTGACATCAATTTGCTTGTTGTTTTCTTGGTATGTCCAGTTTCCGGCGAATAGATTTTGGAGAGTGTCTAGCGTTCCTGCTGTTTGTGCTGCGACATAGGCGTCTGCTGCTTCCATGAGGGCTGTTGAATTGCAATCCACGGCTGCGGCGGTGGATGAGGGGAGCGCGAGGGCGATTGGAGCTACGACGCTGAGGACCGCCCAGGTTTTAGGACTGAAAATCACCATCCTTGATATGTTACTATACTTTAGTCCCACTGTGTAAGGCAAAATCACTTGCGAGAATTGGTGTACGCAGAAATGGTTTGCAAGTGTTTTAACACGAATATTTGCTAGAATGAAGCGGGATAGAGATCATTAAATACCCTTTTTATTTTTAATATGATATAGGTGCAGCTTGATCCCGAGGTTAAAAGTAAATTTATGAATTCCTCGCAACTGCCGTAATGACTGATAAAACGATGGGTATATCCAATTGAGCCGCCAGGGTTTAAGAGGCCCCACCAAATGGTAATGCAAGGACCCCGCGCTTGATGATACGAGCAATATTTAAATATATCACTGAGACATTTTTTTTTTAAATTGTAAACATAATCGATAGATGAGGTCAGCCTACTTGAAGGTCATCGGTAATTAATTTATCCCACAAACCTTTGTGAATTGTGGGTTGCATCACGATGCTTCCGAGAATTCGCGCGCAACACTTTAAAGAATGAAGACCATGTTACTTTTTGACTGCAGAATAAAGTATAGGAATATCATTTTCAGGATCAAGATAAAGTAAGCACTAACTATCTCGATTGATTTTGCGCTTTCAATGCGTTTTAATTGCGAATTGTTCTAGCTAACCCCCGCCAATGCCCGAGATGGGACTGTTTCCGAGATTCTGCGGAGGCACTGCAAGCCAGTCTTTATGAGTTATGGAAGTGCTTATACTCTGTGTAGTCTCTTCTTTCTTATATATTCTGGGAGGGTCTGTTTTGCTTGAGAAACACTTTTAGTTTTTTGGTTTTTACGGAATTTATGATTTATTCGATTGTTTCGTCTATTCTGCTCAGAACAAGGTTGGTTGTTTTAGTACACAATACCTTTACGACGGAAACTTATACGAATACTTAATTCCTAAATTATAAGCTTCAGAGCATACTGAGGGATTGCATCGAAAGTATTCAAGAAGGCACTTTCATCTGGCTGTTCTATTTCAAACAGCATCTTTATCGTTAGGGAAAGCCTCCAAAGGCTTATGTTACGCCCTATATTACTGTCAATCTTTGAACGAGACTAGTTCAAAGAATTGAATAGAGATAATGGCGAAGTAAATGCAACCCTCACTCCGTGGCCTCAGTTGTGTTAGCACTCCCAAACTTCCAACCTGGTGTAACTATTCTTGTTTGCTGTGAACTATTCAGAATTCAATAGGTAATGGGCTGCTTTGTTTTTGGGTTGTGGCGCGTTGGACAAGGTCACAAGGTGTCCTGAGGCCATATGCTAGGCTCAACCCTGGCAGAGCAGGACAAGGTAGCCAAGGCTAAACAATAGCAGGGGCTGAACACATGACATATTAGGATTGGCTAGTGGTTTGGAGTAGTTCACAGTCATCGTCAGTGGAGACCGCCTTTCAGATCGAGTCAATTAGGTCTAGTTAAGGGGCTCGTTTGGCGAGGCGGTTGGAGACTATTCATTGGTCTTGGCTTCCCTTCCCAACACTTTTGCACCACAAACACTTGAACCTCAAATACACAAACCTTAGTTGTCAAGGATTACTCATTCAAATTGTGCTCCACTTCTGTGGACATCAATCTGCTTCTATTCTGATTGTACAAAACATCATACACTCACCGCTTCACATTATGCCTTACACCAAGGAAAACATGGGTCATCACCACAATAGGAGCCCTGGCTTCCATATCAAGCCAAATAAGACGCATTCTGCATATCCGTTTTACATAAAAGGTCAACCAAGTCTGGGCCTAGGTTTAATGTCCTTTGAGAATCCCTGGGGATTTCCCAAGAGTGGTCAGAGCTCTGAAGCCAGTAAGTATTGTTTATTGTCTCATAACCTCTCTTAAGCGATGCAAAAGCTCACAATTGTTTCTATAGAAAAAGGAACCCAGCGACTTTCTTGGAAAGCTCCTGAACCCTCCTCAAAATTCGGAACCACAAAAAACATGAACACGGCTTATAAACAAGGTACGAGTAGAGGTTTTGTTCTGGATTTTAAACAATCTGACACTAGATTATTTAAAGCGGGGCCCAGATTAAATTACAACTTCGAACCCCAATTTGAACTTTCCTTGACACGTCCCCCAAGACACAACAACAGAAATCATAAACTTACGGACGAAATCGCCCCTTTTTCATCATATTTTGACACTGAGGCCGACGTTATGACAGAATGTAATCACCTCCTCAATGGCGAAATGCCACTCCCAAGGAATTAATTCGACACGGAAATAGACAGCGATGGTGGCGTTGAGTTATATTTGCCTGCACAAGAGCCAGTATCCTTACCCTCCTCCGACAGCTCCTCTATTGATCTAACTTGGGCTTCAACTGAAGAAGTGGCGTACCAAAAGACGTATGGTGATGTTACACAAGAAGCATTAAATGGAATTTTGCGTGACCTCCAACGCGTTACACCTAGCGGAAGTTTCTAAGAATACTCAAATCCAGACACAAATTGATACCCGGGCTCGGTGTTTAGTCTATCACCTTCCTCTCTGGAGTCAATGTCAGATTCTCAAAAACACTTTTCAGGGGATGCTGGCACAACTGCTCTTCACGCTGGTCAAAACACAAGCTTTCGCCCCTCCAACATGGCGCTTGAACAACAAGGTCTTGGCCGCGAAGTATTCCCAGTAGGTACAAACAATTACCGCGGCAAGAGCGAATCGAAGCAAATTAACCTCATTCCCGGGTTCCAATAATCAAAGGCCCACGCGAGATTATGACTTTCGACTTCTGGTATACATATTTCTCCTCTTTCTGCGTCTTTCAGCTGGGTCGGATTCTCGAGCATGATAGCGCTCCTAGTCGGGGACTTCTTGAGTTCCGTTTCGCAAGGGTAGAAGGTCAGGCTCGCATGTGTTTGAAGGGAGCTCTTGAGGATCCCCAAATGGCTGGCAAGGTTACCGCTGGATTTGGCTTAGATCCCTGTGCTAGACCATACTAAGCACTACCCGCTACTTGGAAATGGGGAAGCCTTTCGCGAATGTAAAGACTTCTTGAAAACCTGCTACGAAACGCGGACTTATAGAAAGAAAAACCTGCAGGGTCGGATGGTGATCAGGCAGGAAATACGTGGGCACATGGAAAGCTCAGAGCTGGTTGTTGAGGGAATACGACTACACCGGTACTACATGCCATGAACAGAAATCTTTACACAGAGCAAATATTTTTATGACTCATGAGCTGGGGATAAGTTCTATGCTTTAGAACTAAGCTCATGGGGTGTTTGGAAATTAGTCGCACGATTGGGGAAAGGGAAACTTATGAACAATGGAAAACAATAAAAAAACAAAAAACTTGAAACAGTGATTCATTTTATTGCTTTTTCGTGACCCTTCTGTTGCCAGATTACCTAAATCAATTAGCACCTCCAAATGTCGATGCGCACGTTGCCAAGGAGGCATTAGTTGACGCTTCACAACCCCTTTTCTTCTAAGCGACTAATGACTAAGCAATCATTTCTTTCAACCCCGCCGCTTTTGACTTGCGACTGCCTTTGACTTCTGATTTGAGAATCGTTTGCACCCGTATATTAGCTTTTAAAATCCAATCGAACTATCAAATTCTTCCTATATAGAGGCATGCAAACCCTTTTAGTGTAAAAAAAGAGACTTTCTTTTTAAGGTCAGTGACTTTCAGGCATATTTTGAGCTTTAAATCCAAGACTAGAAATGGCAGCTTACCTCAAAACCATGAGAATATAATTCCAACCATGGTTTCAAGCATTATCACTTCTTTGGTCTCTCATTGCACCCTATTACTGAGAGAAATTCAATAAATAAAAGGAGAGTAGCCTGAGTATGCGCTTGAAGAGATTGGGCCTGTTTTCCAATTCAATTGAACTTCGTGTTAATGATTGTGATTACTCGCTTAGCTCGGAGTCACTCCACCGTCTTGTTTTGTTCTGAACCAACCTTTTTTCAACTTAAAATCTCGTCAGTAACATCCTCTACAAAATTAAGTGCTGCCAGCGACTTGCCCTGCCATTTTTAAGCTCTTTCAGATGCATCTTTTGAAACTTGTTTCGCGCACTAATACAACATCAAATCGTGATACCATCAAGCTATTTAAGGGGCCGTGTCCCGTTGCCAACAGAATCCTTTCCGCCTCCCATGCGCAACGTCACGTCTTCAGGTCGACTTCTTGACAATATGACCTCATCTGTGGGGACTGGCTCTTCTGGCACATTCTTTGATGCACTCGATGCTGGTTCCCCACAAACGCACATAGTATCTCCCTATAGAATGATCCATTTGCGTACGTCTTCCACCACCAAAAAGGATAGCACTATAGATTTACCTAACAAGAGAAGAAGACAATTCGCGAATCCCAGTTCAGACTTCTAGTTCTACCTCCCTCCTTGGGCATCCCTCTGGTAGGCATTTAAGTAAATCCAGGAACACTTTAATATACTACTTCCACAATGCTTTTACATAATCGTGCTCTCTGACACTTTGAATAGCCAGGCCAGAAGTTCATACGCAAGATCGAGCAAGATTTGGCAGAGGAACCACAACAGTAACACCAAAACAAACTCAAAATGATCCAGGTATGCTTCATCTACAGAATTAACTTCACCTACTAACAAATTTATGAGCTATTCCGCGCACTGCAGTTCGATCAGCTGCATTTAACGTATCAGATACCGAGATTCTTGCAGCTCGAGTTCATAATGAACGGCTTCGCCGCTTACGTGCCACTATTCACTCGGACTCCCACGGAAGAAGAGCATCTGATGGTGGCACTGCCTCCACCGGTCTAATCCGACGAGGCTATTTGTATTCACGGATTCGCGCTCTGACATCACCCCTAAACACGCAAGTCGAGGCTCCTCCCGCAAATACTCGAATTCATCAGGGTGCTTGGGAGCTAGCACGGGTGTCTCCAGCAACTCCTCCTGCTCTCAATATGGGGCGACAAATATCCCAAATCGAGCCTTCCAGTCGTTCCTCCTTGAAACCCAACGCTGGCGTGTTTCCCACCCCTCAAACTTCTAGCCAGATAACTATATCAACTCGAACCGTCGTCCCCCGCCAAGCCCCCGCAAGATTTCGTCCTTCCCGAATGTGGCTTGATGTTCGTGGCCTCACCCATCCAAGCTACCCACCTCTCCTTCAGGCCAACGCCGAGAATTCAAACTACCGTGGTGAACGAGGAACACGACATATTCATGGCTTAGCAGATCACCACAACTGCTCGCTCTTCATAACGAACATCCCTCCAAGTGCCAACTATGCTGATTTGTTTGACCTCATCCGTGCGGGCAATATCTTCAGCCTTCATATTATTCCACCAGAAGGTCAGTTTGACACTGCTGCTGCATTCTTGGTGTTTATGAGACCTGAGGATGCTCGGGTAATGCACGACTCGGAGACTTGGCTTTGGGGCCATCACCTCCGAATCCGATATAATCGCGAGGGTAGCTTGCCCACATATCAACAACAGACGAGAGTTCTTGTAGTTGAGGGTCCCAGGCAAATCATGAACATTGACTGGTGGCGAATTTACTTTGACAGCTTTTGTTTTTATGAATGGGAGCGAGTCATTCAGCGACCTCGCTTGACTCCTGGACGGAGTATCCTCGAGTTCCGCTTCGTTCGTGTTGAAGGTCAATCACGAATGTGCCTCGGTGCCATTCGTAAAGATCCCGCCTTAAATGCGCTCGACGTAAAGGTTGGATACGGAGTTGATCCCTGCAGCCAGTAAAGGGTGTTTTCAAAAGATGGTCGGAAAAGCTGGATCGCAGCACTCTTCCTTCGTTATGAACAAGCACAATCAGGAGTCAAAGCTGATGGTGAGATTTTAATTATGTTACATGAAAAAGCCAAGGGCATTGGTGGAAATTAGAAAAGTTAAGCAAGAGGAAGTAACCCAATGGTTACTCAAATTTGAGGTTTGGAGGGAATTCTTTCTCCTTTTTCTTTGAATCGGATAGGAAACCAGGATTGAGGCAAATAGCCTACTTAGTTCGTTAAGGCTCAGAGCGGCGGAGGCAAAATAAATTTCATGATCCTTCTCCAAGGAACTTTCTTTACTAAATTTGCTAGTTTCTTCAAGGACCTCCCTCCGCGATTTTAACAAGTATTCTTCTTGCGAATAATGCTGTTTCCCTTCTGAAACCTCGAAGAATTGTAAATTTAAAATCTGTTCAGCAGCTATGACTGCAGGAATTAATATTCAGGAAAATATCTTTAGATTATTAAAGCTCGAAATAATGAAACGATACGAGCATATTAAACTGTGTGTGACGAGTCTGAAACACCCTTTACTTGTTTTTCAAGGTAGATTGCATTTTACTTAACACTTATTTGAGGGATATCAGGCAGAGAGAGAAGAATCTATTACAGAAATGCTTCGAATTTCTGCAGCAGATTGAGACACAAATGGAAAATGCACGAAGTTAGTTGAATGATTTTTAGGAATTTAAAATTAGGTGAAAATGAAGACAGGTCCCGCTTTGAAGTGCACAGCAACCGTCAACCAAGTAAGCGGCTATCTTCCTATCTTCTTCAAACCAGTACCAAGTGACTTACAGAACCGTTCATTTCGAATCTGATAACACCCTCTTGCCATACCAGGAACCCTCCAGGTCACTTCATGTTTTAAAGGCAGAATGAAAACAGAAACCTCACATGTGCAGAATTTCCATCGCGAGCATCTGAGGAAAACAACTACCCTGGCGGCCATGAGCCAGATCCCGCTGCCAAATCGCCACATCCCAAAACAGGTAAGAACTCTCTCAAACTGGTAGTCAAGTAACTGCAAAAAATAACACTCAAGTAGGCATAGAGGGCATCGACTTCGGCTTGCCACCAGGCCCACCCTTCCAGTTTACCGCCAATCCTATGTTCGACAGCTGGGATGGGAATGTTATAATTACTGCAGTTGGCAAGCCTCGCCGAGAGAAATCGAAAAGTGAGCGACTACCTTTCAAATATTGTGTGTTGTTTTAATCTGACCATTCCGTCAGGCAAATCGGACCCTATGCTGGCGAACTTTGATGCAGAGGCAACCTGGGCGAAGAGAGAGCCGGCCTTCGAATACTTCACAAGCGATAACGCTCAAAATCCACCAGGCCCTTCCAATTCCAACCCATTCCCAACCCCAAACCCCTCCATGAATACGGAACAGTGCCTAGTGTTGCCGTTCCAAGTGATCAAAACTGTGCACTCCTTATCACAAATGCCCCATCTGATGTACAATACAAGGAGCCGTTTGATAGTATTCGCGAGGGAGCGGTCGTTGAACTGACAATAACACCACCGAGTGGCCAAAATGCTACGGCAATAATCGAGCTTTTTTTCAAAACTCCCGACGCGGTTGCGTGACTCCTTCAGAGATCATAACAAGGGCTGGGAATAAGTATACGTGATCACCAGCTCCAAGTTGGCTCCATCAGCATGCCAGGACTAGATTCCTTGGGAACCCAACAGTGGAGGACCATAACACTGATGAACCCACTGGTGAATCCACTCGGGTTGTGCGGGCTTTTGGTCCGTGGAGGTTTCTGGGGATTATTAGAAGCGATGTCTGTCTGAGAGATAACGGTGTGCGAGCTTGGTATGATGCGGACCCTTGTGAGGTTTTAGAATAGGAGTTTCTCAATCCAGTTGGATAACTCAAATGGACCATGATTACGCCTGGTACCACAGCAGGTTGTTGGGTTCTTTTGGTTGGATGGTGATGATTATCTCGGGAATTACTGTCGAAGGGGTCCTTTCCAAGGTAGCGTTGAGCCGCAGCAGCCATGTACCAGAATAGCCTAGCTACCAGATGAATAGCATTGGTTTTTCTCTAGGACTCTGTTTCTTTCCTTTGATTGCCACACTTTCATTTTATTTCCCACAGATATAGTTTAATAGCTTTGAAATTTCCCAGAACCGATACAAAGTGTACGTGCAATCTGAGAAGCTAAGCATGTCGTGAGAGAAGAGCTGTGGGGAGTATTAGCTTGTGTTAGGGGAATGTTGTTATATATATATCCTCACACTGTCTGCTCCCCCTTTCTCCTGGAATATAATTTAGTCGGCACCGAATTCTTGATTTGAAAGCTCTTTTCCGAATCCCTCTTCTTGTAAGCAGTGAACTCTTCGGCTCCTTACTTATCTTCTCTATGAAAACTGGAATTACTGAATATCTAATTTTACTCAAGAGCTAAATCCTTTGCGGTATGAAATGAAACGTCCCGAATAATTGGCAGCAAGAATGGGTGCAGCACTACTGCTTGGATTTGCCTGAATAAGACTCCTCTTGAGTACCATTTACAGGGAAAATGACATGAATCATGTATAGAAAACAAATAAAGGCTATTGAAAGCAGATTTATTATTGCAACGGATGTATTTCCTGTTGGAGGTAAAGGTGTGTAGGCGGAAGAAGAGTCGACTGTTAGGTCGAGAGAGATTCAAGTATGTGGAATAATAATATGATTTTGACTTAAAGACTTATCTATCTACAAAGGGGTGAGCGGACTATATATACTACAAGTGTAGTTACTAGAAGCTCCTATAGCTTAGAAATCAACGCTTATAAATCAAAGCTTATAAATCAAAGAACAACCTAGAAGATTCTACTAAGGTTTAAACCTTAAGCTTGGAATAGTGCTTATTACCTAATAATGCAAAATTTCCCAACAATCTAGTGCCAGTATATAGACAATCTAAATACACATGTCATTGGATGTAGCCTTGCGTGAGTGACTAGCACGCCAACAATCACAAAACTGTGCTTTGAAAACTTTTTAAAGAATGATAGACTAAATAGACACTAGCTGTCCAACCAATCACGAATGGAGAATGCAGTAGGAAAAGAATAAGGGGAGTTTTAGTCAATAGAAGCAACGAGCAAGTTGTTTCAAAATCGACCTATTATTGCGGAGAGGCAAGGCTCATCCAAGGTGAATTGGGCCAATTAGGTATGATTGCCCGTCCAGAAAATTCTGTAGTTGATTTAGTCCAATGACTGCTTTGGTACAGAGCATCTTTGCAAGGCCGCCTCGCTTATCTTGTTTATCAGACGCGTGAATTGAATAGAAACTTGACGACACTAGCGTCAACGCACACCCGATCTTCCTAAAAAATTCTCAAAATTCTCCTTATTGTGAGTTTTCGAGTCTCAGAGGCCCTGCACGTCAAAACCAGGTGGTTTTGGTACTAGATATGTTTGCCAACCCCAATACGGGCTCTCCTACTCAAGCTCCGTCTCGGACACCTGTTTTGTACCGTACAACAGCCAGTCCAGGTGCATATTGGAACGGAGCGCCGATATACGGCGCCTTAAATAGTAAGTGCCTAATTTCAGGACGAATGTCCCGCTTTTGATCAGCTCCCATCTGACAGTGAGGATAGATATGAACGAAATGGAGAGACGACAAGCAAACACCACGTACGGCAGAAGCTCATACAATGATACGATCCCCGATAACCCAACCGGCGGTGATGTCTTCAGATGGGGCCAGGATCGTAACCTCACGAATACCGGTTTTGGATCTGCTTACTCGAATAACCCAAATATGGCTTTATTTCCAATTTCCATGCGGCCGAGAACAGAACATCAAACTGGCACTGGGGACCAAATGCAGTACTCGCAGTTTTCCAACAGTGAGGAACCCATTTCGCATTCCTATCACACGACAGGCCCACCACAATCCCCTCACTACTCTTCACACAACTCTTCGATATTACTCAGCACAACCCAGAGTTCGCAAGGGACATTCGAACTTCCAGAGGAGGAGCCAATTTCACCAATTACTATCGCCAGCAGCGAGGCGAGTGCCGACATTCCCATGAATAGTGCTCGGAGAGGTAGACACACGGCTGGACCTTGGACAAGTCAACCCTCCACAATGATGAATCACCCCATTCGCCAACCTCATGGGCCACCAAATAATAAGGCTGATTAGCTGGGCTCCAACTTCGCTAGGCTTAGGCTAGGGTACTAGAAATCGGCCAGCGATGTAGTGCAACCTAGCTCTACAAATTCTATCCGAAACGCAACCAGCTCAATCCAAAACGAAGACTATGTGAGCAACAACAGCACTGAAGATTCCATGGGATACCAAATGAATGGGGAATTGGGATATCGTCCGAATGAAATGCTTCTCCGACGTCAGTCGGGTGGAGAGCAAATGATTGGCCAAGTGCAATCTAGAAGATATCTTCCGACCGAGATGCTTCGCAATCTCCAGATTGGCGATAACAGAGAGAGAGTCCCGGGCCAGACGAATTACGGAGGCGACACCAATTCAGAATATTATAGGGCACACACTCAAGGCCTCGATGATAGCCTGAACTGCTCCTTGTGGATTTGTGGCATCCCGACAACCGTCACAATTTCGCAATTGTTCGACCTGATTAATACGGGCGCAGTTTCTTCACTTAACTTGAAAGGCCCAGATGCGAACCACAACCTCCGTGCCGCAGATCTCGTCTTTAGAGAGCCGGAAAGTGCCGCTGCTTTCATACAACAGATCGCGGCGGGTCTTTCAATTGGCGGTCTGACTCTATATGCCAGATATAATCGCAACGGAATACAGCGCCACACTGGGCCACAGAGTAGGGTTATTTTCGTGGAAGGACCTGTAGAAATGATGACCTTTGACCGTTGGAAGGTGTACTTCGATGGATTTTGCGGCTACCAGCTGGATCGCTACATAGAATCAGCAGTCTGCAATGGTAAAAGGCCATCGAATCCTGCTTCGCCAGAATCGTTGGTCAAGCTCAAACCTGTCTCCAAGCCATTCTGAATGATCCCAACCTTGCTGATATCGTCAGAGCAGGATGTTGCGCGGATCCCTGCAACACATCTGGAAATTAAAGAATTCTGATAGAGGTTCGTGGCGTGTAAAAAGGTTGAAGTGGGAGTGACCAAGACCTACAGGTATTCATCTACCTACAAATCAAGGAATTTCGGATTTGGAAGGAAAAAATGATCATTGGAAACATCGGGGATGATATAACACGGCGGTGAAAAGAGCTCTTGGTACGAAGTCTCCGGGATAAGCGTGGTCTCCATACAATACTTCATTCTCAGGGCTCTAACAGTGATTCACTCATAGCGATGGTGTCAGCGCTGAACTTCATAATCAACTTACTAAAAACACTCCCTGCAATCCCATGATGCTTCTTTTGATTTGAACATCACTTACACGATTGTATTAAAAACGGCGGCATGCATACCGTGAAGTAGACCGATTCCATTGCAGCAAATGACCCTGCCAAACTTTTCCTGATTCGTAGGTAACGTCTTGCAATTGTTGCGGTAGTGCTAGTTTCCAAAAGTTCCAGAATGACCGTAATATTGAACACCGCCACCACCACTGTGGTACTAAAGCTTCGATGTCAGTCTGAATCGATACGGGCGAGCGAAAGATGCAAGAGCAAGGTAATCGATCATCCAAGTCATTATGGTGGTTGAATCACGGGCTTATTTCTGATAAGTAATGTATGTTCCTCCCAACTGCTAGGTGGTGACGAACTTGTCTAGAGTAATTCGAAATTTCGAACCAAGTACATCTTAGAATGCCTTGCGGAGCCGGGACTTCTCTTCTTTTCGGTGAAGAGATCTCCAAAGCTTGGGAAGGCTTATCAAAAGAAGCGAGTTGATCATTCGGAAAAATTCGGTCAACATTTTCGAGGTTGTTTTTACCAATTTTCAAATAGTGCAACCCATATTTGTATAAATAGAGCAAAGGTGTCCTGGTGCTTGTTTGATGGGTAACTATGAGATTTCAGTGCAATGATTCTCCTAAATCTTGTATGAAAAAAAAAGGATTAAATAAGAGGTACCGGAGCAAGTTTCGCAGACCATGCAATTGGACACCCAACACCCAAGAAGACTGTTTGGAGAGAGGTTTTTTGACGATGAATAACAGCATCTGGAAATTGAATCGCTCGGTTGTAGCCTTCCCTCTTGCCGAGACTTTTTATCGAGTCTATCGCGTTAATAACACTCTAAGCATGCAAGCTATTCACAAACCTTGTCTATCAAAGTCTTCCAGACTCTTAGGGCCGACCATCTATAAGTCTTTCGACCTTCCAGCTGCCTTCCACATCTTCAAAGGTTGGCGTCGCTGCTTTGAATAGTGTCTACTCCCTGTACCAAAAGTCAAGCAGAAATGTCTCAGTCTCAACCAACGAGTTCAGCTTCCACAAAAAGGTTTGAAAAGCAACAGCGTGTATCCAGATGGTCGCAAACCCTGCAGTTCCAGCGAAAGGCCGACGACCCTTCTGAACAGCAACAAAATAGCAGTGCTTTGCGACCAGCAGGTGTCGCGCCACAGGATATCGATGCGCTCCCAACCACCTTTTTTGAAATGAACCGAGATCTTGAGGTCTTCCAGAGGGTTGGTAGAGGATTTGCAGTGCTGGGAGGACATTCCGACTCAAGGAACTTTGATGGCCAGGAGGGCAAAGACTCCAATACCCGGAACAGTAAGTTTGCTTCTGTACCTTGCTTGAAATTCAGCGGCTAACAGAAAAAGCTATCCCGCAATCTTCAAATCCGACCAGAAAATTCGTGGATACTTCAAAAGCTTGGAAGGATAACACCCCGGCTGTCGCGTACTCTCCATTCCAACACCATACAGTCAAGTGCGATGACTTTGGGTCTCTCCATTTCCAAGAGTATAAATGGCCCGTTGGAGGTCCGGGATCTTCAATATATAATGGCTGCTCTTCGAACGCCACTGAATATTCTGCTCAAGCGGTAGAGCCTTCTTCAAATACGACTTTGGGTTCAACATCTATTTATAGAGAGATAAATGAGCCCCGCCGGAGTTTGGCAGTACCACCACCACATGGGTAAGTCATGGACAACTTCAAAGATGAGAACATGCTAAGCAACGCGGCAGGATGTACTTCTTTAGCTCCCCTAAAGCTCCCACATTAGACGAGAGGAACCATATACGGGGGATGGCCGCAAATGGGAACGAGAGCCGAAGAGTTATTAGCGGGGGAATGCCTAGAAACTCATCTAGTGCTGCGACCCAATATGAAGGGCCAGGCTGGCTGAGCGAGCGAGAGCCTTCCAGACAACGGTCTTTGAGCGTGGGGTGCATGGCATCTATGGCTGGCGGGGCTTTCCAACCTTCAAGAATGCATTTGGAGAGAGCAGGTCTCTTGCCTCCACCACAACCTCGGGATTCTAATTACCTGGGCGACCCGAATTCGAGATCTGCGGCTATCCAAATTCTTAATCTGCCATCTGAAGAGAACTGTGCTCTTTGGATTACATATCTACCACTGGACATGACCATCCCTAGGTTTATTGGACTTGTTCGAACGGGAGAAGTTTTTGCGGCGATGTTGTACGAACCGGAAGGAGGTCTCAACTGGGCTAAAGCCGCGAAGCTGGTATTCAAAAAGCACGACGCTGCTACCGAATTCCTAGCAAAGGTGAAAAGCTTTTTGGGAATCGTAAATTCTGGATTGAGGATGGAAGCGACCTGGAACAGAGTTGGATATAGGGAAAACAACACAAACAAAACTCGGGTTCTGCATTTACGTGGCCCTCCCCACCTCATGACCTTCGAATTTTGGAATGATTACTTCGGTAAACGAGTGATCTTTCAACTTGAAGGGTTTAGAGAGCTTCCTGGTCCAAGAGAAGGCAAAAAGATTCTGGAATTTCGATTTGCTAGGATCGATGGTCAAGCAGAGGCAATGTTTACAGCTGTCATGAATGACCAGGAGCTAGCAAGGGATATTGAGATCCGATATGGGGCAGATCCTTGCGATCCACATTCTGGGTTCCAGTGAGTTTGTGTTTCGTGTGGAAGGCGCAGTTGCGGGAAAACAAGGGTTGGAATTTTGGTTAGGAGACCTTGGATAGAGAGCCAGCGGACATCAATCTAGATCAAAGAATTGAATAATGCTACTCCCTAAAATACAACCAACTTGACCAAGGTTCAGGAAGTTGGTGGAAGAAGGAGCTAGCACTTAGCAGAAGCTAGATATGCACAAAGAAGAAGCCAAAGTATTGAAGTCTTGTAGTGCTGCTTTCCTCAACTTCCTAACCAACTTAATAGTGACAGTAGTCCGTGCATGAAAATTCCTTTTGTGAGTCGAGTAAGCACACGGATCGGGATTGCCTTTTTTTTTTTTGACACAAGATGCGTGCTGGGTTGTTGCTCTCGTTTGATAGAATTGAGAAAATATTCACCCAAAGGGCCAAAGGTGAGTCGTTAGAGTTGCAGAATTGATTCCTAGAACAAGGTTGAGAGGAGTGCAGCTTCGCTTCGGATGTTGCCTTACAACCGAAAAAGCTTCGCCCTAAAAGTTCAAGCGTGTTCTATTGTCGCCAGCAACCAAAACACCCATCACCAACATCAAACACACTGGCAAGTCAGTCGCAGCATTTGCTTATTTAAGGCTTCAAACACACTCAGATCCACGGCAGGTCAACCTTTGTCGATAGAACAGTTGCAATTTTCCTCCCTGACTCTTTCAAAGAGCCTTAAGATCGACCCTTGCTTGAAATTGAAACCCCCTGCAAACCAACCATCAGATAAAATGATGAACAGAGACCACAACAAAGATCTATCTCCTCGAAATCCACAAAGTGCTTGGAAGAACACTCTTATTGGTGTTAGGAGTCAGTGGGTTCCAGAGGAAAAGACAGTCGGTGCTAGAGCTGGTCCAAACCGTCCAAAGACTCCGTCGGGCAAAGACTTGGTGTCTATTCCCTGCAAGAAAGATCTTGTTAATTGGCAAAGAATGAGTTCAAGTGGTGATCGGCTCAATGCTGGTAAGTCTGCCTAAATAGGAAAGATCGGACCTTGGACTGATTATCCAGATGAAGGACATAAAACTATTCGTGTAACATGCAGCGACATAGCAGCCTCTAAGGAGAATGACAAAGTTGCAAACGAAAATACCAATATAGCCACAAACGTAGGAAGCTATAGGAGAGAGGCACAAATTGTTTATTGAGCCCTTAAGAGCATCTTCACGACCAAGAGCGAAAGCTATCAAATTCTCCCAAGCAGTGTTCCAAATCTCTTAGCAATAACAGGCTCAGCAAGATCCTCGAGCTATAAGAACATTATGAAAATAAAGTCGTGGAGGCCAATCAGCAGAGAACTGCCTGTATCATTATCCGTTGGGACAGAAAAGTTGATAGACAGGACCGAGGATAACGCGAAAGAGAGAAGCGAAGGGATCCAAGTACTCGCGCTGTGGTTATTTAGATGGCGATTAGGGAAACACAAGCTCGTATTTTGATGCACACCGAACCTGGTTCTTTTTGTCCGTTCATGCCGTCCTATAGTGCCCCGAGGGAGTCTGCCAGGCTACACGCTGAAGACCCGCTTCGTTCTATCGTAACTGAAGACAGCGACTGCACTTCAAAATATGAAGGTGATGCTACAACTGCACATAACATAAGTTCCAGCGTTTCGGATGACGAGAATTGTTCCCTTTTCATAACTGGACTTCCTGTCGGCATCGCATACACACAGCTCCTAGGAGCCATTCGAAACGTAGGGAAGGTTTTTTCGACCACCATAAACGAACCAGACGGAGTTCATATTTTAAGCGCAACAAAAATAACATTCTTCGAGAGACGTCATGCCGAAGAGCTTTTCGCCCGAATCAAGCGTGGTACATTCGAAGTGGAGGGTGTGCCGGCCATGGATGTCTGCTGGAATAGGCACAAGTGTGGTTTCCATCCATTCCAACGCCAAAGCAGGACCATAGTCATCATAGGTCCGGAACATTTGATGGACTTTCAATGGTTCGAGCTCTTTTTCAAGAGCAGATTCACATATCAACTCAACATGAAGAAAGTAGTTCTTTGCTATATTTATGGTCAAGTGTCGCACGAATGGCGCTTCACATCTCTTTACTGCCAGGCGGGGTTTGCAAAAAAAAATCTATCGAATATGAGCTAGATGGAATCTTTTCGGTCGAGTGGGGCATAGATCCATGTGCGTAAATTTGAAAGGCCGTACCGCCGGAAGTTTGGGGCGACAGAGGGTGAATGGTTTGTTTGATCGTCGGTTTTGAAGGCTATTGTATCATGCTTTGTTCAGTTTTGAGCTTGATTTCGCGTTGAAATAAATATCCGGTGTATGTACACCATACAATCTGCTTTCTCTTAGTGGTACTATAAGAGAAAGTTTTACAGAGGTGCTTGTACTTTTCATCTTGGCTGTCATGCTGGGATTTCAAAATCGAAATGCAGCTTGGTCTTCAAAAGAGATCCTTCTGTGTACTCACATTGAAGTGTCACCAATAAACCATGTAAAGTGTGAAGACATCACTCAAGGGGTTTGTCTTCGCCTTGGGCCGTGGCATCATGCGTATCTCAGGAGCCCTTCGGCTTTCAAAAAGCAGAGTTAAAGCTCATCAAGTAAGTTGCGTGATATTTTTATCTGGGCCACGGCTTGGTGCTGATTCTGGCGGATCGATGGTTGTTGGAAGTGTGAGCTGTGGATGTTGCAGAAGCTGAAGGTTGAATTAAGGTTATGGTGGTTGGAAGATTTGATGACTAATAATGAAGTGGGGGGCCGCCAATGGGCTCGTGCGCTCGTCGCATCTTTCCCCTTTATTCACATTACGCGAAGTTGTGCACAACATTGACGATACTAGCTTGAAAACATGTACTTATTTGTTTGTCCAAGTTGCGGCCTTTAATACAGGATCTATCAGCATGACTCTGTTTGTGGGTACCCAGGCCCGATTGAAGACGTTTTCATAAAATGCTGCGATCGGATATACTGAGGCTTTTTCCTTTTTGCATATTCTTAGTGCGAGCGTACCGTGGATTTAGTTTAGTTAATATCTTGCACCCAATTTAGAATTCATTATTTGCAGTGACAGAAGAACAGGAAGCTTTGATATTTGGCCTCGAGTTGCAGCCAGACTCCCTGAAAAGGATCCTTAGAATAGCTAAAAGATTGCCCAAGATCCAGAGGAATAGGATCATCGGCACAAGAACTAAGCCGATCAGATTAGATAAATACTCCTCACGTGTGATAAGCGTTATCAAGTTGGACCTGAGCCACCTTAGTGCAGCGGTGTTTAGTTCATAAAGCGGCGCTCGCTAAATAGACAAATTGATCCTCCATGCAGTTTCTTGACAAAGTTGACTTCTAAAATCCAACTTCCTCTCGTCTCGTTGCAGTTTCAAGCACAACCTAGGCGCACGGAAGAGCATTACTTGGAGATACACAGAGAATTCGATGAAGTATGTCTTCAAATAAGCGGAACAGCTGGATCTACGGATTCGGGGGGTCGCAGCGGTGACTCTCAAGGTAGGCCCTTCTTACGGCACACTGTCGCGCAGTTTGGATACTGGTCAAAACGCAAATAACCATATTTCATTGATGCCAATGATCGAGGAGCCTGTTGGAGAAACATCACATCTTATTCTTCCGATATCCTCTGGATCCTCTCGATCTGTTGGTTCAACTGGGCTCCCAACCAGAGAAAGCACCCTCAAAAACTTGCGCGGTGCCTTCGTCAGGAACAGTAAGCGTCTTTGTATACGTCTTCGAAGTTTTGCTAGAGTTATTGCTGACAAGAGGTTGCCAGGTCTAAACCCCCCGGTTCCAACGGAAAAGCTATGCTGGAAACATTTGGTGGAGTTTGCATAGACAGAAGTCATTTTTGCGACAACTGGCAAGTTTCCAGAGAACAAGGAGGATGAAAATGGGGAATCCGGTTATCCTCAATTTAACCCCAGTATTGCGGTCGATTCAACTCTATTGTTCACGTCGTGGTCTTTGCCAGCTGGCTGGGAAGCCCTCATCTGTGTCTTCGAACCTTAGAAGTTCCGCTTGGTCAAAAGGGATTCTGCTGAAGTGGTCGCTCGTTTCGCCCAACCTCTATTCGATGTCGATATTTCTGCCAACTCCCGATATTATGCTGGACAGTTGAGAGGCGCTCTTCGAATCCTGAATTTCCATCCGGATAGCATGGGTAAGGAGGTTTTTGACGTGATCCGGACCGGAAAAGTGTATGCTTATTAACGTATCCCTCCCGAAGGTGACATTCACCCCAACTGCGCGGTTGATCTCACCTTTATGAACCACCGCAGTGCGGAGGCCTTTAAAAGTCAGTGTGATAAAGAAAGAACCTGGATCCATGGACTTGCCATTAAAGTGATCTGGAATCGCCACAAGGTGAGCTCACCTTCACACCAGCACCAATCGAGTGTTGTGCGAGTTAAGGGCCCTAGCAAGGATTTTAATCTCCAATCTCTTCTTGATTTCTTCTACCAAAAGTTTCGGTACTCATTGGTTGAGAGTCATGAATGGTCTCCTGTGGAGATTCGGAAAATTATTGAGCTGCGGTTTGGTAGCATCCGTTGTCAAGCTGAGTTTGCTCATATGAGTCTCCGCCATTATTTGGCCGCTCAACCATCTGGCTTCAGTTTTAAAGTTACTTGGGCGAATGACCCATGCAATAGAGGACAGGGTCGAGACGCTCAACGGAAACTTGAGAGGACTCAGAGGGGCTGGAGATGATCGCCCCAAGGGGTTTAGTTCGACTAATTTTCACCGGGAATGGGTCTCACACTCGAAGATAGGGGTCTCAGACAGATTTTGGACAGTTGAAGGGTGAAAGAAAGAGCGAAGAATGGAGAATAGCCTGGCACTATATAAACGAGGAAGGAGTTGCTTCTATTGTGCCCTGTATTTACCAAATGCCTCTTTCCCAGTGCAGAAAGTGACACCGTATTACCGTAAAATTCTTTTAAACTAGCAGTATGTTCCCGAAGTATTAACTCAATTTGGGGCCATTACAGAGCGCATACTCCTCATAAATGGTGGGGTCGCAGCGCGTGGTGCGGGGTAAATATTTTCCACATAGCATGTGCTGAAAATTAGCGGATGGGCTCTGTGAGTTAGTGGCAGTGCACTATAGTCCAGCACACATGCGCTGTAATTTGGGAACAGGTGCGCTAAAATTCGCCAAGTCCCTACCCATCCTTACAGGCATCATACCGGGCTGCGCGCATTTACAGCGGTGATCAAATACACGAAACACGAACAATAGGTATGATACATTTGTTGCATTATTAGGTAATAAGCACTATTCTAGGCTTAAGGTTTAGACCTTACTAGAATCTTCTAGGTTGTTCTTTGATTTATAAGCGTTGATTTCTAAGCGTTGATTTCTAAGTTATAGAAGCTTCTAGTAACTACACTTGTAGTATATATAGTCCGCTCACCCCTTTGTAGATAGATAAGTCTTTAAGTCAAATTCATATTATTATTCCACATACTTGAATCACTCTCGACCTAACAGTCGACTCTTCTTCCGCCTACACCTTAGCCGCCTACCGACGACTATATAGATATATCTTCTATATACTATATACCGCGTACTACGGTTATATACCCTTTCCTCTAACAAATTTCGACTTAACGTGTGCGAATGCCAAAGTCGCCCTTGCGTGCATGCGCTATTAGATTATTCTTTAAAACGAGTACCATCTAATAGTGTTCGGGCGTGTAATTGAATAGCTCGAGGCGGAGGCGCTCTGTTTTGAGGACTGACGCGAGATAGGTTTAAGGAAGTGTATCTCGGGTTATCTTTATCACGCTTACGCTATAGAATAAGCTTCGTACTCTAAAGACGGTCTAAACAAACTGAGTTGACTACTATACTATAGGTGTAGGGGAGATCTGCTTTATAGGATTTGAAGGCCTGTGTCGGAAACTACTATAGGCGGTGATACCCCTCTCTAAGCACTATGGCTTTTGTGGCTCCAAGTAACGTTTATAGTAAATGCCTCACACGTTGATCAAGCCAATTACTAACAATCTCGAGAAGCGCTAGAAATGAATTGGTTTTAGACTTAGCGGTGCTGGCATCGAGATCGAACGTCTATTTAAGTAACAATGGCCCCGTACGTCTATATATTAGCAATACCTTAGCCCGATAAAGGATTTTGGTATACACCGTCACTTGTAGTTGCTTTATAGGCCGCGAAGGCGGAGATGGCGGTGTTAAGAGGGCGTTAGTAGGTAAGGTTCCTATAAGTGCCGGTTAATATCCCCCTTCAATTTTTCTAACCACTATTTCCGCGCTTTCTTCTTAGGGGGGATATAAAACAACATTTAGATAAGAAATTTCAAAATGATAATAAGACGAAGAACATCCTTATCTGTTTTTAAAGGTGGTAATGACCTGATCCCTAGAGCTCCGTAAGGTAGCTATGTTAAGTCATATCTAGGGCCTGACTTTAAGAGTTTGAAATACGTTATATGCCTACCCGGTCTTCGAATATTAAATCGGGTTTGCTTCTTTAATAGTATTGTATACGGAGACGAGTTTTGTGGCCCCTTTTCCTAAGTTACTACTAAAAGGATTTTTGGTCTAAAGTTATAGAAAGCAGATAAGAGAAGTCTGTCAAGCCCGGGGCATTGGCTTGCCTTATAGTACTATTATAGTAGTCCTATAGTTCCTTTCTTAGTTTGATAATTGTTATACTTCTTAGGACTTCCTATGTCCAAGTTATGAGTAAACATGGCTACTATAGTGGAGTGGCTTTCTGGATAGCCTGATAGTAGTAGTATACTAGAGGTAGACCTTGTCTAATAACGTGGTATTTGTTTTTCAAATAAATTTTCTCGGGAATCCTGTTTTCTTCTCGGATTGATTTTGCGCTAGGACGTAGGAAAGGACGGGTAACCCTAAATAGCGTATTGACACACTAGTCGAAAATAGTAAGGTAGTACTAGGTTACCTAAACAGGACAAAAATATCAAAATAAATTACGGCGATGTCTGACAAGTTGTAAGCGTTCTAGTCCAAACACAAACATGCTTAAGGGATTTTAACAATAATGTTTCTTGTCGAAATCCTTACTTTATAATCTTACTAAAGTAAATAAGCTATAGGGTCTACAGACGCGGTTCTTAAAGCATCTTCCTTACCAATTCCTAAATCTAGATCAGTACTACTAACACTTCCTATAGAACTTGAAATTTCTCGGACGTAATTTTCTCTATCTGAATAGTCTATGTCGGCGAACACCAAACCCCTAGGAGGGAAATGTCCTAAGATTTCCGGTCGTGATAGCAAAGGGTACGTATAGCGTGAATTGCTTAAGCGATATTCGAGAGAAGAGGATAGCGAGAACCGATATAACTGAGAGCCCTACGAGAGCCTAGGCAGCGTTCCTATTAATGGTTATTAGTATTCACGGGCTCAGAGGCTCCTAGGTAGTCAAATATTATACGAAGAGTTCGACTCTATTGATCTATATAAATAGAATCGAAGCAACGGTCTAGACGGCGAGCATACTACCTATTGTCAGTATAAGACAAAACGAAAGATAGTCCCTCAGAACCCGAGTAGGACTGGTTTTTAGTATACTTGTTAGGCATAACTATACGATAGATTATAAAGCACGAAAGAGAGAAGGCGTTCCACTTTTGTTATCGTTTTCTCGATACGCTAGACTTTCTCGCTATATATATTTATCACTAATATTATAATATATAAGGATTTAGTTGTTAAAACCAATCCCTGGCTTTTATTAACAACAATATCGTATAATATAACGAACCTACTGACAGAAGTCCGTGCGTTTAGGGCATCAACAATATAATCTATTAATTAATTACCTATAGACCACCCAGAACGCTTAACTAAATCATAAACCCAATACTCTTGCTTCTCAATTAACCTATTAATCTATTCTTATAGGATTTTATCCTATTCCTCCTATACTATAGCTTGCATTTGTGTGTGTATTCTCCCTTCATACTTTCTTGCGTCAAAGTTCGAACATTGATCTTGAGTAATCAGGGGTCATCGATTCAAAGTGGCTTGGAGTTCGCCCGTGCTGTCCAGGTAATGTTGAAGAGCGTGACAGTGTAACATAATTGATATATCTGTAGCAATCAAAAGGCCCAGCTTGGAAAAGATCAGTCGCCGTAGAAGGTAGGTGAGCGGTCATCCATCCATTCGCTTAAGGCATTTCCAGCTCGTAGTTTCGCTCCTATCAAGCTCTCCGATCCCTCTCGTTGCATCCTTGATGGCAGATACAAAACTGAACAGCAATTGAAAGAACCTTTGGTTCCCCTCTTGGTGGCTTCCATCTCTCGACAAGATAGGTGCTTCGAAGAGAAGCTTCTCCTATCTCTTTAACTTCCACAAAACTTGTCCAATTCTTGAACATCGCATGGTCGAATTGCATGACAAGGTGTTATCCATAGGCTGAGTCCGTTCCACAAATCCGCCGATCAATTTGCTTTCCGCCTCTCCAAGTATAGTCGATGCCGGAGATCGATTGGTTCATCTTCCTCGACGGCCGAGGCATCTGAGTCGATTTCTTCGTCATAGAGAGTGGTTTGCTTAAGCCTTTCTGTCACTTCCAAAGATTCTTCTCTTTCCTGCTGAATTCCACGAAAGTGATCTGCTTCTTGCACCCTACCCAACTCTTCTAAGCAGTCTGCCAACCACTCTAAAGAAATAAATGTATCTTTGTGGACAGTGCCTTGTAGTATTTCGCAGCGGTTCAATTCCTTTCGAAACCATATTTCGGCCTCCGCGTACTTTTCCTGCTTGAATAGCATATGACCCATTCTATGCATAATATTTAAAGCTGAAACGCAATCCAACGATTCCAACTGCACAAGCTCGAGTTTTTCGACTATTAGTTCCTCGATTTCTTGAAATCTACCAAGCTTTTCTAAACAAAGCGTCAACCAATCCAATGACTCCAAGCTGTCTTGATGATAAGTACCGCATATGGAGTCCCGACGAGGGTACTCTTTACGAAACCATATCTCGGCCTCCGCGTACTTTTCCTGCTTGAATAGCGTACAACCCATTGTATTCATAATACCTAAAGCTGAAACGCAATCCAAAGATTCCAGCTGTACAGGCCCAAGTTTTTCAACTATTAGTTTCTCGACTTCTTGTACCCTACCCAACCTTTCCAAGCAAGCTACCAACCACTCTAAAGTAATAAAGGTATCTTTGTGGACAGTGCCTTGTAGTATTTCGCAGCGGTTCAATTCCTTTCGAAACCATATCTCGGCCTCCGCGTACTTTTCCTGCTCGAATAGCATACGACCCATCGTTCTCATAAGACGCAGCGCTTCAACGAAATTTGAAGATTCCAACCGCATAATTCCTGCGTGTTCGAGAAAAAGCGTTTGCGCCGACAAGTAGGAACCTTGATCTTCAAGCATTTCCACAAGGTTACCGAGAATTCTAATAGTGAAGGAATGATTTGGCCCCATACACTTTTGAGAAGATTCCAAAGCCTCGCGGTAGATGATCTCGGCTTTCTCTCGTTGGCCCAGTATTTCGAAGTTACCGGCTAGCGCCCATTTGGTTATTATTCTGGGATGGTTGTCATCCTTGTATATCTCCTTTTCTCTTTTGTCAACTAGTTGAAACAGCTTGAGTGATTCCTCACATTTCGCCATTCCCTGCAGAAGAAGACCAAGGTTGTGCATAATAGAAAAAGTAAGTGGGTGGTGTAATCCAAGGGTTTCCTCAACACTTCTGAGGGTTTTGCGGTATTCACATTCTGCTTCTGTAAATTTGCCTTGGTCCGCCAGGATCCCGCCAAGTACATTCGCACTCTCCAGGGTATTTTTGTCATTAGTGCCCAACTCTATCATCTGGTACTCCAATAATCTTCTTATTCGACTTTCAGCCTCTTCGAGCTTACCATTCTCGCCCAGTGCAAAAGCAAAATTTGCCTCAACATCCATCATCGTGTTTATATCAATACCCTTGTTGCTGGAATCTGCCTCAACATCTTGGAGAAACCCCCGGTATAAATCTTCAGCTTCAACCAACTCTCCTTTCAAGTAGAATATGTAAGCTACTTTGGCTTTAGCTACCAGAATATCAGTACCGGTCAGCTCATGACAGAGTTCAAGAGCAAGCTCCGCATTTGACATTGCCATCTCATATTCTCCTTGTTCGGCAAGGTATGAGGCGACATTTTTGAGGAGATGTACCCTTTTCGAAATGGGTTCCTTCTCCTCTGGGGGCATTTCGAGACATAGATTCGAAATCGCTCGTGCGTGTGGCACGTAGAGAGCACAAGTAGGCCAGTTTTCAAACTCTTCTTTTGGGAATTTCGTTGAAACAATATCGAGTGCCAGAAATGCAGATTGCTCAATTCTACTCTTGCTTTGGCTCCTTAGCCATGCAATAGTGACATCTTGCACTAGTCGATGAATGCTGTAGAGGGTGTTTGTGTCATCCGATGTAATAAGGGAGTAATCTTCCAGCAGACCTATTGCACGGTCAAAGTCCACAGCATTTTCGGCGTTGTTGACGACCAGTGACTTCGGGATTCCTTGACGATCAAGAAAGCTCATCAAAGACAACAGCTCGCTCGCTCGAGGGCATTCGCGTTCGATATGATTGAAAGAAACCATCCATGTCGTGGCAACGGATTCTAAGCCCCGTTCTCGCCGTCTGGCATCTGAAAATTTGTGCATCAGAAGTGCAATCCTGGAGCTTTTATTTTCCCGGAAGAGCTCGAGATACTGAGATACCGTTTTCCGGCGCGTCGCCATGTATTTGACGGCTTGAATTATCGCTAAAGGAAGGAATTCCAGTTCTTCTGCAAGGGATAGTTGTTCCGCTCGGGTGCTTGTTTTTCTGATTCGATCGTCGAAAAGCATCAAAGCCTCGTCTGCAGGCATAGACGGTATGGATATAGGATCGTTGACGAGCTGAAAACATATGTCGCGGTTTCTTGAAGTATATAGCACTGAACCGTGAGGATTAATTTGCGGTATATATTCTCGACCAGTCTTTCCAGTCGACGTTTTTTGAAATATTTGGTTGTCATCAACATTGTCAACGACTATAAGCCAGGGCTGCTGGTATTCATGTTCGAACCAATCTCGTACAAGTTGTAATGTATCAATTTGAGGATCATCTCGCCCGGGCAGCTCGAACCTTTGAGCGATAGCCCGGTATTCTTGTTCAAATCTCTGGAGATTTGCAGCATGCACCCAGAATACTGACATTTCTGGATCACTGTCGTTGAGGCGATATGCATACTCAAGAGCAATTTGGGATTTCCTGTAATTCAATACTTGTCAGTGCTGACATGGATCAGAGGGTCCTGCTTACCCAACTCCACCCAAACCACAAAGAGCCGCTTCGCGGATTCCTACATTCTGAGAGGGAGCTAGATTTTCGCGCAATTCTCGGAAGACTGCCTCCCTGCCAACGAAACCAGTATTGCGACTGGCATGTACCGAAAACACTCGCTGGGTTTTGACTGTCGATTTTAGAAAACGACCCATTAATGGTGCAGACATGAGGAATAAAAAAAGCTCACTGTTTTGAGAGTCAGAATCTACTTTAACGACAAGTCCGTCTGTTTGAGACGCCTTTAGCTCGTCGAGTTGGCCTAGAAGTTGTTTGGATGACTCGAGGAGCCTCATTGTGTTGGCCTCTACTCTCAGCGTCGTCCCTCTAAATAAAGATTAGATTGAAGATTTGGCAAATAAACATTGAAAAGATGTTCTCGTGGGCTCACTCTGATCTCGACTGGTTTTGGAGCATGATGGCCTTTAATAGCTGATCAATCGCGGAATCCAATTCTTGAAGTTTCTCCATCTTCCATTTGGTTTTGAAGGCCAGACAAACTTTTCGCAGATCCAACTTCCTTCTCACAAGAAATCCTTTGCTGTTTTCAAGGTTATTGGTATCAACAGAACTGACTCTGAATTCTTCAAGATAGGCTAGGAACTCCGCAGCCTTGGTGGCACATAATTCCAATGTCGCTTTCTCGTTTTCCAGAAGAACCCGGTCAGAATCATTCAAGTCATTGACGGTTTGGAGAGTAGTGTTAAGTCGGTGCGAAAATTCCGAGACCTGCCTTGGACAGCCCTCTAGGCTGGAGTACTCTTTGACCAAAGAGCAGATTTTTACCCCATATTCAACAAACTGGACCACATTACCGGCGAGGCCGAGGGCGGAAAGTGGATCCATTTCTAAACATGCCCAACTTCTCGAGCCTGAAGGACGGTGAAGCTTGCATCGACAGGGGAAAGTGAAGGGTCCTTGGCAAACAGCGAAAAGGGTATCGCATGAAAGCGATCTTGTAAAATTAGAGTGCTGTGGTCATGAAGCACTTCTGCATCGCGCTGTGTTCTTCAGGCACAGCCACAAAATCAGCCCCGGATTTATGTGACCAATAAGACCATAATATGCAAGCATGGAAATGAAAAGTCGAACTTGCCAGAGATCAAGCTGAATAATATCCTAAAGACCAGAGAGTTTAACTCATGAATAGGACTGCGATCGGGACCTCTCATCCTTGATATTTAGAGCAAACTGTGCCAGGAGTCATTTCAATAAAGGCAAAGAGGTAGAAGAATTGACAATTGTGCAGCTTCGTATTTCGAATATCTGTGGATGTATTATCAATTTATCACATGCGATAAAAGTTTTCAAAATCCTTGGGTTCAAGTACAAGGCACTGCTGAATTGTATTTGGGAAGATGGATCAGCCTCGTTAATCTACAACTCCCATTTCCCAAGCCATTTAACCAAAATAGAGCCGCAGTCTCGATACTGCATACAAGTCTCCAGTTTTTGAAAACTTGCAAACAGAAGATCCAGATATCCTTGGAAATCGCATCATCTTCTCTCTGCGGGTACCTGCACGTCAAGCGTCGTGGATTCTGTTTGTATGCAGAAAATGATGCAGGAAACCATTGTCATGCCTGCAACGTAAAGCTTCCAGGTTGCTCGCATAGCTTCCATCTTGCGCGTTTGGCAACGTCTAATCAGCTTATAACTCGTTGAATTCCACGTTTCCTCATCAGGTTTTGAGGGACCCTCTCCTGCTTCTTACTGCAACCTCCACAGCTGCCACGCAGCCATCAGCACAGAGAAAGAAGTCTCATCCCCAGCTTTTTCAGCTCCGGCTGTTCCCGGTCACCATGGCAAGGAAGAAAATCAGACGTGACGTGGTTGAGGAGTTCGATCGGTATTTCGGAAATGCCAGCAATCTGGCAAATTGGCAGAGGTTATGCTGGGATGTGGGAATTGAAGAGGATCTGAATAGTGTCAGAAAATGCCGACAGGTTTGGACCCTTCCCGACGGTTTTAGTCGTAGACTAACTCGATGCAGGCACTCAGTAAAGTCTTCGTCAACATCTGGGATCTTCTTGACGCCGTAAAAGCCGACACAACACCAACACTCTTTCCCAACCGCCGAGAGCTTGCGAACTACACCATGAGAACTCGGAGGGTGTATCCCAAAGAGAAGGCCAAGGAAGAGGGCCCAGTGCGGGCGTTATTGATACACATCTTCAATTGAGAAATGATATCTTGGATGAAAGAAGGCGGTAGCTCCTGATCTCCGGTGGCATGAAGAAATACTGAGAGGATGTGGAGGAATGGGTTCATGCGTTCTGGATAGCAATCAATGCCAACGCCTTCAGTGCAATAGGCGCAAAAAACTCAAGAAGTTTCCAGGAACGAGGTTAGAGCCTTGCTCCCGTATCACCAGTCCACTGCTTGCGATTTTGACAATACTTTCGCTTGAAATTAAGATAAAATCCCGTATTGAGTTCCACATCTGTCAATCCAGTTTTCTCCATTCTCGACTTGGACCCATGTTCATTTATGATATTGTAGATGTCTCGGAGAATGACTAAATCCACTGGCCTTCGTTGTCGTGTTCAATCAGCTATACCTCGCTTTGCACCGTAAAACTGACACAGCTCAATCCCGACGGAACCTCTCCATGCCATTTCGATTTGACGATATGTGCCTTCGTGATGGATTCTTGATGTTCCTCGCCCAACTGCTCGAGTGCTCCCATTCCATCTACGATTCCTCGTGTGATGCCCGTCACAGCTTCGCAGGCGTCTGTATATCTTCTGCAGAAGTACGGAGGATATGCTGCTCATGATGAGCAATTCGAGATCGTTCTCGCGGGTCAAGGGAGTCTCGTCGCGCAAGAAACATCGTGTCAGAAATCGCGTCGAAAGCTGCTTTTGGAGGGGACAATTCGCATCGGACACACATCGTGTTCGATTCGAGCGTGTTTTTGAAGGCTCTCAAGTTCAATTCCGTTCTACGGATATCTCGTCGTGTGCATGGAGTTTGGAGATGAAGGAGGTGGGGAAGTTGATGACTAGGGATTTTTTCGCTTCGCTTCAATTCCAACGTCCTCCTCTTACAACCTCACACCACATCTTCAACCACAAGCCCATAAAAGCGCAATGCTTTGTTACAATGAATGCGCCGGTCTCACTGACGCGGACTCTTTCCCTTGCCGAGGCGCTGCGCCCTCCAACGGATTAAATTCAATTTTCCTTTGCTGCAATAGGCGTAGTTCTGCTTCGACAAAAAGCAAATGCCCCGAAAAACACCCCAACCAAATCAGCACCCGAGGCTGCTTTTCCCTAGCTATTTAATCGCAGAAAGAAGTTGGTGTCTATTTGATAGCTTGAAACCCAGGTCCGTACGGGTAGTTTTCAAGATCTTATAGCAGTGTGACTTTTTTACGCCTACCTACGGGGTTGACATTGAAGCTCCTGGTCCCGGCTTCCCTCTGTGTAGCATACTTTTATCAGCAGAGTTGTCTTATTAAATGTAAACCCTCTCGAGCAAAATTTAAAAATAATGCTAACTAATTTTGTAGAGTAAAAAACAGCAAAACTCCAGAACCAGCCGAGTACGCGCGGGGCTTACTCGGGTGGAATTGTACAAAACCAGGCATAGAAAGTTCAGCGGAGCCTACGTCTAACTATTAGACTCCCTACAAGAGGGCAGTCATATCCGATTTTTTCGCGAAGAGACTATTTGAAGTCCAGTTGTGGTTGTGGAGGAAGTGGTTAGTTTGAATTCATTGTAGAAATCCGAATTGGCGATATCTAACGCTAGCACGCTTTGAAGTCCAGTGTGGATCTGGATGACAGTTTAGGGTCATACCCGGACCGAGTGTGCTGTGTTAGATGTGTTAGTTGCATGAGTCGAGGATCTTACCACTACACCACAGAGGTGAATGTTGAGAGAAGAATTCTTATTTTGATATATCAAGCGGACATCTTAGGCGAGGAGTCGGTTGAGGGGAGATGTCGGAATGGTTCAACATTTCTTGATTTCGTGCGTTTATCTTCCTTCTGTTGCAATTCACCGTATCGAAATCTATATTATTTGCGTCCAGCTTTTCTCTTGTCGCCTTCTTCCAACACCTGGAAACCCCACTTCCAGACTCTCAAGATGAACTCCTGCGCGGTCTCGGTATCATATATCGCAAGCACACTTCCCCTTCATTCACCGATCGTACCTTTAGTCACTATAACACCGTCATCCTTCGCCTCCTTAACCGTCTCGTGACGGTTGGTCCGGGTTTCTCAGATGACTTGTATGTCGAATCGTACTCTCAAGACATAAACAAACCCATCGACAACCTCCAAATTTACTTCCAATTCTTCTTTCTTTTTAAGTGGGCTAGTTCATGCTCAATAAAAAGCTTTTCGAACTTTTTTTTAATCATGGGATCAATATTTTTTAAAATTGTTTAGGTGGACACCACCGAATTGTTGAACTTTGAAGGTGGTGTCGAGGTACAAAGGAAGATTGGATTTACCCAAGAGCAAGAGCATACCTATTTCCCAACATTCCCATGCAACAGGTTTGAATGAGAATTATTTGGCCCCTGACCTGGGTCTACGGTTTTGCATTTCCCATTTCACTGACTTTCGAATCCCTTCTTTAAGATGAGATGCGGGATTATAACCGAGGATTCTCCGGGCCTTTTCGATACTATAAGTGTGGTTCTTCACACAAAATCCAACGAGATTATTAAAAGCCTTCGGTTTCGCTGACCCAAGAGTGAGCAGAAAAAATACCCACTCTGTCAGCTGAGCCAAGATAAGCGCGATCTATGCCGGAATTACGATGTATCTTTTAGTTGGTCTCCTAGCAGCCTTTCACAACATCCGCGACAGATCCCAAAACTTTACCAGGTTGCCATCCATGATATCGAACGCCTTTCCTCGACTTTAGCGGCTTTTGAGAGGGTTTAATAATACTTTCGCAGCCAGGATATGAGCCTCCACTACGTTAGTGACCGAAACTGGGTGAATCGAGTTGGTGTTGTCGCCCATTTGCACTGTGGTTGGGGCATTAATCAAGCCGGGCACAAAGCTGTTGTCGCACTCGCCACACACAAGCCCAATTCGCAGCACGACCGTCCGTAGGTGTGGCCCATTCGTTTTGCATACGCTTTTGTCGGTTTCCGCTTTCGAGATGTTATATGGCAGAGCCGTCGATCCGAGGTTGTGTAATGCTCCGTTCTCGTCCAGATCGCTGTGTTCATCGCCTTGATACGCGCTTCTACTTGAGATGCAAATGAGTGCTTTGACAGATGGTGCCGCTGATGCGCATTTGAGAACAATCTCGGTGCCACGGATGACGGTCGAGAGGAATTCTTCTTAATTTTGTCCTTGGGTCTCGGAGATGCAGTGTAGAAAATGACTCTGGGCTTGAATTCTTCAATAACTGCAACAATCGCAGACTCATTTGTGATATCGCAGGCTCGATAGATAACATTTTCGTGGAGGTTCACGGTAGGGTTTCGACTGAGAGCAATGATTGATTTGCGGGTGGAGTCCTTGAGCAAGGCGTCAACGTGGTAACCTTATTCCGAAAAAACGTGTGAGTCACTCGTGGAGCGAAGCAGGGCAGAGAATTGATACTCACCAAAGAAACCACAGCTTTCGAAAACGTACAGATACGCATACGGCGTGCTCGTTGGTTCAAGCGGTGCAGAACGCTACTCGTAAGCGAGGTTCGGTGGGGCAGCATAAGGCGGGGGAATTACCTGGGATTTTCCTTTCTTCTAGATGAGCATTCGCTCTCCTCGGAACGCGGCAGGCTTAATCTCCTCCACGACTATTAATTGCCAGCAGGTGCGGTAGTATCCAACATTTTGCAGAACTGTCAGTATGCAGATATGCAGCTGCCTGTGCCGCATAGCGGCATAGAAAGTCCAACTTATTGGAACTTGAGTTTTGCCGTTCCTACCAGAATTTAGACAATGCAAAATATTTTCAACAAGGCAGCTCTATTCCAGGAACCTTTTCTCTTCTCCATAAATGAATATCCTACGCCCTAAGGAACACGAATCACCATGCGAAAGCCACAATCAAACCTGGAATGAAGACCGGCATCGCCCTCCTCGCCCCATTGCGAAGTCCTTTCTACGCCACGTTTTTGATCGTCGCCGTCATCGCATCCGAATCATTAACATGAGGAAACTCCACTTCAGGGACCTCCTTTCCCAAAAACTCGCAAAGTGGACCCTAACCCTCCGTCAATTTGAACACTAGCAGCCTTTCACTTGGCGTCACCCTCTTGACCAAAGCATACTGATATTTATACATTTGCCTCGCTTTCATCCTCATTTTTGCCTTGTTGCTAGCACCAAACCACCCCCTCGCGCAGCGCTTATGCGTCTGCTCCATTGGACGGACAAAAAAGGGATTGATGCGAGCGCAGAATCACATCATAGGACTCCAAACATTTGAAATGATAGCATTGTCGAAACTTCGGTACCAGCTCTTCAAGTCCCTCTCGACAAGAATAACCCTTACCTCTGGATAAACCGATATTAACTCTTCTGAAAATGCGATAGTGGGCACATTGCAGGCGCCGCCATAGTTCCTGAGAATGTTGTCTCATTCATCTCCTGGGAGTGCTCTTGGTGGATTGCTGAAATATTTAGCATCAAGGGCGGCATCCCAACAGCTGCAGTCGCTAGTTTTGTGGAAAAAATCCATTGAATGAAATGTGTAGATGCCAAGGATCTCGAAAGCGATTTGCATTGCTATTTATCAAGGCGGTGTTGTTAGCTCAAGATGAACTTTGTAAATTTCATGGATCTGTTCATACGGCCGCGATGGTCAAAAACTTACATACCATGCCAGTCCGTGGCATTGCAAGATTAAGCACTTCCATGGGCACTGTTCTTTTACCCTTTCTTCCATTGATATTAGAGTCTGCTTTCAAAATTTGCCCCTCTCGGGCAACTTTGGTGGTCATGATGCACAAAATACCGCTTGATATGTTGGAGGGTTTTAGTGTCGAGGGTAATTTTGTTTAATGGAACTTCTTTTATCGAGACCAAGAAGTAGTATGTGGTAGGATCCGGTGAAGAAAAATTACATGTACAATTTTGACGGAAGTATGAGAGGTCAGCACCAATGATTGGAATTGGTGTTGGGAAATTTATCATTGTAAAAGGGGGTGCTTGGTCTGCCTAGGCGAGATGCATAACACATGGAAATGGCTGCCAACAGAATCTTCACTGTGCCTCATGCAGCTTACGCGGTCTAGAAGTTAGAGTAATTACGAAGCTCAAAAATCGGTTTAGGAGTGTCAACAGTTCCATTCATGCTACAACAGATGAGGCGCTGAGCAAGTGCGTTGAGGATATCAATAGTAAATCAAATGCTCTCTGCGTTAAAAGTGCTTCTTGTGATATTGCCCCATGAATTGCCTGCTTCTTACATTTTCGCATTTCGTTAAACGCAAGCCCTTGAGATAAACTATAGAACAGATGGGTGATCAAATCACCGGATTGAGGAAAGTTCAAATACTTAAAGAGTAAAGTAGAAACATTAGGATGCCAGAGCATATATTTAATGCGAAACAAACAAATGATATATTTTCTCAAAGCTTTTATTTGAAGGACAGCAATATGCCAATAAGTGCCCACCCAACTAGAGGCCTAGCTCCAAAGGCTCAGAGCGCAAATCCATTTGTGCTATCCCAGCACATTAACCATCGAACTTGCACTAAGCAAGAGAAATCCTTCTACCTGGATTTCTCGATCTCACCCGACCATTAACAACAATCGACTCCAACTCCACCTTCTCTCCCTTCTCCAGAGTGCGCCTTCTCTTCTTCTCCCTCTCTTCATATCTCTTTTTATGCACAAAACAACCCCATACTCTTACCCACACATACTCCGCTGGCACCCATTCCTGCAGTAAATGACGCAAGGTCCAACCGTATTTGAGAGCTTCAAGAGCCTCTTCCATGTTGACTTTTCCGTTTAAGGTTCGGTAAATGGGATAGAAGCGTTTGGTGCTTACGCCGAGACTTGCTGAGGAGGCTCGGTCGAGGTGGTGGAAGATTCGGAGGAGAAGTTCTGTTGGGATAGTTGAGAGTGTGGGGATTTTATGTTGAGTGAAAGTTGTTGCTTGTGGAAACTCTGAGATTGTGGGTTCATTATGATCTGATGCGGATACCTGTCAGTTCAACTAATTGCCTCTAACTTAAAACATATCGGGAAAGAGAACGCTTACTTGATATTAGACTAATCTCACCCTGCTGAGATTGAAAATTTCCATTCTTAAAACCTTTGAGTTGAGACTCCATTTCCTCACCACCCTCGAGCTGATATCCGTTTCAAAAGTGTTCTTTCCTTCAAGAAAAGTCGGGAACCTCGTGCTTCGCCTTCATCAGTTACTAGAACTGGTGTACAATTCGTTGAACTCTTCTGTGTTTGATGAAGAAGTTTGTACAGGGAGCCAAGCAACTCAAATGCAATAACGCTTGATGCCCGCAAAATTTCGAAAGTTTTTGTAGAAGTATTTGTTAATAGCGTGTGGTATGAGACTTATTGAGAAATTTACCAGGCCATAATTTGTAAGTACGCCATTCACTGATTCAGGAATCGCTTACGCTCACAGTTTAGAAAGTGCTTTCTTGTCCCGTCATCGCATTCACTGGCAATGAAACTGACCGTTTCTATGTAATTTTGGTGGTCTTGGTCGGGAACCAAAATCATTTCACACGAGGCACGATCCCCAGGATTTGTGCTTTGATGTTTTGATTTTGTCATTTGCTCTACCGTGTCTTTACCATTATCTAAATCCAGATCCAGAGCTGAATCTCAGCTCCCAAAATGACTAGATCATTGACCTTACGTTCTTCTTTTGGGTTATATTGAGCTCATCGATCAATTTGCCATACTTGAAAAGAACGAGTAATCTTAATTCCTGACTTTCGAGTTATTCCCGTATCACGGTGACTCAGTGAAACATTTTGAGCTGATTTTCTGGCGCTTTTTCTGGTCCTTGTCTTAAAACCACTTTACGAGAAGGATGGTAATACGCTAGGAATAGAAATTCCTTAACCAATGCTAGAGCTTAGGCATTGTCCAGGAATAAGCCAGACCAGCGATAAAATCCTTTCATCATATCTATAATTTCAACCTCTAGAATTTAGAAATGTTGGAAGTTTTGGTTTCCAGGGATTACAACCATTTAAAGTATATTAGGTTAAAAATACACAGTCTCGACTCTTGAAGTATAGATTGTTAGGTACCCGATCCATCTTTGTAGTTTTGTTAACCTTGCAAGTAACGCTCAAGGAAATCTCGGAACCGAGCCTCAGCGTCCCAGCTGTCGATCGATAGCAGATTAGATAAGAGACGTATTTATTTAAAGGACAAAGGAGAGTCAATATAGTATTTATATTTCGTTTTGCTATTTTCAAAATTCCTGTTTGGCAGGCCCCTTAAGTCCGGTATTCACGTGATACATCCACAAAACACTTCAAAAGTTAAATGACTTGTAAGTGAGCTAGGACAACGCAATTAAATTTGCTTACTCCTATTCCAAAATAGTAAATATTTCCCAAATATCCTAAAACAATTCTTCGTAGTTATTTTACTATTGTGAAGTGTTTGTGTCAAGATCTCGCTTAAAAGCTAACTCGCGATGCGTAGTCATAGATCCGCGCAGGTCCCGGTAATAAGGAAGCACCGGTATTAACTCCGTTCATTAAATTTCAATGCAATGTTAATTCCTCGTTGGTTTCTCCTAAGAGGGATTAGCATTCGCATATATTAAAAAACTCAAATGCATTCCTTTGTACTGGTACTACGGAAAGCTCATAACTCCGTCTCTTACACCAAAATTTAGTGCTGACTCCTCGTGGGTTTCTCCCGATAGAGACTAGGGCCTCAATCGACTGTTTTACCGTTGCTTAATAACCTTCTCACGCAGGCGCAAAGGCCCTAAAGTCCCTTAACGGCGTGATGCAACCACATCTATAAATTACCCGGGGTTCGCTTCGCAGGTATGTCTTTCCCATCTCTCAACTCTGATAAATCTCCTTTCTAAACATTCATCTCTTGACCGAAAATAAGACAAACATGGAAGACAACAAAGGAACCGTTTCTTTGATCGCGAAAGACCACGCATTAGTAGGCCAAGCGGAAAACATCCCTATTCCCGCACCTACTCCTGTCATCTCCATCAGCCCTTTAGTATTCCCAGTCCCAGGACGCCCCGTCGACATACAACTCAGAATTTCATTCCCACCTACGGGATTCAACTTACCAATCATCCTTCT
>JAAMPI010000444.1:0-37669 GCA_013054445.1 Cudoniella acicularis
CAACCTCAACCTCACCACCACCCTTCTCCACCCCGCTTGAAAAATCTCCTCACACAAAATCGCCCAAAACTGCATAAAATACCAAACCCCAATCAACCATCTCCCACACTTCGGGCCCGGCATCACAATTACCGCAACCGCGTGCATAATCCCAGACAATATAAACACAAGCATATTATTCACATATCTTACCAACAGCGTATGCTGCTTCACCCCAAGAGTAGAGGAAATTAAGGAAGCATGTCCGGAAAACGAGCGCGCTACAGAGTGGTGCCAGAAGGATGACCACCAGCGGCGGACAGTGAAGGCGGAAAATATGGAGCCGTAGAGTTGTGGCCATTCTTGCGGTGTGTCGAGGAAAAAGGCGACGGAGAGGAGGGCGCAGATATCATGCGTGGCGGAGAGGAGAAGGTAATCTGGGATTACTTGGTCGAGGGTTAGGTGGAGGCGGAGGAGGAGGTCGCGGGTTGTGAGCGGTGGGAGGTTGGTTTTTGAGAGGGAAATAGTAGGGAGCAGCCGGCGAAGAAATATCGAGGAGCTGGGCGAGAAGTCTGTGTATGACCAAGAGGGTTGGTCGGTGGGCACATACCAGTAGTAGGGGGAGTCGAAGTAGATACAAAGAGCGAGGTAGCGGAGCATCAGGATGATAAGTTTGTAGGCGACGAAAGAAAATCTGGATTGCAGAGATACTTTATTCGTTGATGTGGGGTTTTCTTTTCCTTCGTTTTTGGGGCTGGTTTGCTGAGAGTGGTTGAAAGAGGTGGTGGTGTATGTTATGTCGTAGTTTTCCAGTGTGGGGATCTTGACTGTGCTGAGAGGTGTGCCGATATACCTCCCGTTAAACAGCATTTTCGCCGCATATCTCCAGTTCCGCTTTTTCACCTCTCCTCTTCCTCCTCCATAATTCTTCCCAATACTCTCCCCACTACCCTCAACCTCACTCTCCACATCATCATCCTTTTTCCTCCCAGCCACAACGAACTTTTTCTTTTCAGCAACCTGCCTCTCGTACAAACAATGATAAAAAGACATATGCGCTAAATAAATGAGAAAAAAACCTCGCCACAATGCCATTGAAGTAAAAATCGGGGGAAAAAGTCATCAGCGTAGTAGATGACGGTGCATGTTGGGATTGCGATTAGGAGGAGGGTCGTTTTGGGGTTTTTTTGTGGGAGAGGACGGGAGAGGGAGTGCAGGCCGAGAGTTATGGCGAGGATGGCAGCGGAGACTGAGCGTGCTGAGGTGTAGGGGTCCCATTCGGGCATTTTGTGTGTTTTTTGGGTTTTATTTGTTTAGTGGGGTGGAGATTGGGTGGTTGTGGAGGTGGAGGTGACCATTCTAGTCATGGTGTTTGTGCGGGGGAACTGAACGCTTCGAAATCGACAATTCTTTTGAAGCTGCAATGAAAATGAATGAAGTTCGATAAATCATCGTCGTAACCTAGAGCGAACTGCTTAAAAAAAAAAATATCGCAAAAATTGTGGGATAAGCGGCTGGGCTGCGATGATCACGATATCTTAGATCGTGAAGGAAGGATAAAAATAGTTGCGTCTGCATCATAGTGGAGACTTGGACCGTGGAGGTGGGAATTCTGCGTTCCTGCAGTTTCACAATCCTTTGTGTGAACATGAAGGATTTGAGCCTTAATCAGGTACTGGTGTATTGCGAGGATAGTTTACGATTATCTTTTACATCAAGTTATCTCGTATAATTGTGGCGCACTTGCGAACCAAACCCTTGTTATGGAGATTTTTGCTGGTGCACTTTGTTAGTTAGTTGTCCATGCCTAGATGGCTGGCTGTGCTAATAAAATTCGTATAGTATTAGAACATGGGAGTTTGAGGTGGATCTCGTCGCAATATCGTAAATGAGGAAATGACCACAAGTTTACAAGTAGGATTAGAGAATAATTGCGTGTAAAAAAATAACAAGAACCTTAATTACTGCTCTTGCGCGATAGAGCCCTAATTCAATCGAACTTGTTACATCGAACCAACACCGTCACCGATCCAAAACCACTGTAAGTACCAATACTCCTTCCTCCTGCTCCGTACGAAGGAGCAAACAGGCACCGAAATTGAAAACCTAACGTCCATACCTCTACAGTATGAGTCCGGTATTGGCTCCAGCGATGCAGGAGCTGCTGGATTGACGTCCTTACTCCATATTCACGATGCGATGAAGTAGTGCGGTGTCTTGATAAGGTACCGGTACAAGTGGGGCGCAGGAAGAAGGACCAGCAACCCCGAAAGAGGAATCTGACGCGAACCTTAATCCAATCATCACGTACATGTTTCGGAGATGAAATCAAACTCTTCTAGCAATCATACATAGTAGGTACGTAGATTAAAACCCAAAAAATAGAACGGAAACGGAAACGTAAACCTCCCAGGGAACGAGAGATTGGATGCGTGCGCAACGATTTCCAGAAGAGGGAACTGAGGAAGTTCGATTAACGTACAGTACCCCATGAGCCTGTTGACAAAAGTCTGAGTTTTCTAGGGAATATTAAGCGATTTTTAGGCTTCGCGACCCCGCCCTTAGGCTTCTAAAAATCAAACTGATCGCGATCACTTTATTATAAATTAACCAGTGCTATTTGTTATACAAACTCCAGGAATTAGGATTTAAAATAGTCAAGAATACTTTCTATTTACTAACTTTTAAAAGTTTATGATTTTTTGATTTTGATTTTCTAGTAAAATACCCTAAAGACCCAGACTTTTGTCAGCAGGCTCGTTAGATCGCCAAGCAGTTTCCTTCTTTTGATACCACCCGCCGCCACATCACTGTAAGCGAAAAAAGCCACGCAGCCCTCAGCCGGCCGCAGGATCACGGCTGGGTCGTTTGAGCGCAATACAATACCTTAATTGGAAGATCCCTTCGTTGGTTCGTTCCCTTTTCACCAGTCACTGCTGGGGAAAAAACGTAACCTGCGAAATGCTGTGGACGTGAAGGAAGGATTTCAGATGAAGCGTCGAAGCCACTTAGACCCGCCTCCTCACGAGCGATCAACTCCACCAATTCCCTCGACCACCGAGTCGGCTGATATTACATTCTATTCTAAGGCATGTTGGATGGACATGTCAGGAAACGTAGGGGGCGAGGGGAAGTTGGGGAAGGCAAGAATTTTTATAAAGGACTTGTGAATGTACAGTGAGAGATCTTTTTTTTCTCCAATTCAATTCACTTTCATCTTCTTCAGCATCTTCAACATTCTTTCATTCCTCAGCTTTCCTACATTTCTATCATTACTTTCGCTTCTTTCCAATCTTCCTCTCATCCTCAATCAATTCAACAAACAACTACCTTCTTTTCCAACTAACCCAACCAAAAAACCAACCGTCAACATGCAAGTAAGTCGCCTCCTCCTCCCTCCTTCACCACCACCTTACTTCCATTCCTCGATCAGCAAATAACTAACAAACACAGTTCTCATTCACCATCATCGTCCTCGCCGTCGCCACCGCCGTCTCAGCAGGAGGCAGCTTCGGCAACTGCGGTCTCGGAGGACCCTGCACCAAGCGCAGCTTGCCAACTGCTCTTCCCCGCTCCTGGATGTCTGGCTACGTCAATGAGCGCACTGCTGCCCCTGAGCCGGTCGCTGCTCCTGTTGCTGAGCCTGTTGTCGTTGTACATCTCTCTACTTTCCTTCCTTCCTTCCTTCTTCCCCTCCCCCTTTCCTCACCTCTCCCCTTCCATTCCTTTTATCTTCACATCAAACAGAGACTGATTGAGTGGATACAGTAAACTAAGCAACACCCGTCTCCTCAACATCGACAGCCGCTAGCGGCTTCTCATCATCGCATCAGTATAGCATAGCATCGCATAGCATAGCATCGTTCGCATAGGCATTGTTTTTTTGATTTTCATTTGTTGTTTTGGATTGGATCGGATTATACTATACTGTTTTACCTTCAGCGAGGGTAAAAAAGTAGTTGTTTGTTCATAAGAGGGATTGGGATTTTAGGGCTTGGCTTCAATTTATACCCCTCTGTTTCTTTTCTCTCAGAAGGAAGATCTACTGGTTGACCATTAGACCTAGCTGGGTTTTGAATATCTCACTTTATATATAAAACATTTGTGTTTGCTACAAATTCGTTTTTGCCTGCTTCGCTTTGGCTTGACAATGTTTTCTCCCTACAGTAAGTGTATCGAGAATATAATTGCCATTACCAGGTGATAAAGCAGCGCTCTTCAGTTCGAAACACCCATCTGCCTCCTTCAGTAACTCTTCCCAGTCGGATAAAGTTCGCTGACGGAAACCAAAGTATGAAAGCATAGTCAAGTCCATCGACCCTCAGATGCTGACAGTATCACTATCTCAAAATATGCTTTCAATAATGATGATTGATTTTCTTCTCTCTATATATGATGAAAGACTCCCGAGTTCAGGTAGACACGAGTCATTAGTCATCAACCGCGCCCCTTTCTTCAACACCGGATTTTTATTCTGGAAGATCTTGATACGATAGACATCTGTCCGGTGATAGAATATAGCCTGGAAAAAAGAGACTTCTCCTTCCTTAATCGGCTGTGGCGTCAACATATCGTGTCTCATAAATGTAACGCGATCAGAGATATCAGCAGGGACATGTTTAGGTCTATCGACGATAACAGCCTTGAAATTCTGCAAGATGGATTTTAGGTCTAGGAAGCGTGAGTAATTTACTAACGTTCTATACTTATTGTAAGATTACTATTAATTATAGTTATTTCCGTTCATTCAATATTACACTATGAGTATACTTCGTTGCCTCAATAGAATTTCTTTTTTTTTTTTAAAAAAAAAGAAAAGGTATCAAGAGACTAACATGAACTAGATAGAACATTCACAGCTCACTATTAGACGACTCATCATCGACTACTAGATCTAGATCACTAACTAAATTATCGTAAGACCCCAGTGAATCATTTCCTGGCTACTCTACTCCACTTTTGTATACTTCTCCTTTATCTGACAAATTTGGCGCCTTGAACAGTTTATTTAAATTAGAAAGAATATTAGAGATGTGATCAGTACAGGGACAGAGCTTACCATATTTCTGCACACCCTTCCATCTCCTGGAAACTGAGCTCTATATTACGATTAGTATTTGGATCCGTAAAAGTAATCGAGTTTTCTGAACTGCTGTTAGCCTTGAAATTCTTATCTAGCAAGTAGATGGCTACAATATTTTATATTAGGCAGAGGCAAGAAAAAGGTATCTTACGAAATGTTCGCTCCCATAGATAGAAATAAACCCGACTGCCGCCGTGAACCAGCCAGAATTTCTTAGTTCGTATACTTCTACTCTCATATTATCAGCTAAAGCGAAACCGTCATCAATCAAATTTTCTGCCTTTGTATAGATTCGTATGCGACGGAAGAGGGAAAGTTCGTCGACGTCATCTGGATCATTGCCGCGTTTGCGTTTCCGAGAAGTCCTCAGTGGTGGTTGAGGTCCCAAAAATGGCTTGACCGAGCCTGAGGGTGATTTAGAAAGTGAAACGTTCTTAAGATCAGGTTCTGGATCGCTGTCTAGGTTTTCCACTCGGCGAAAAATGAGTCCACAGTTTTGGCTGCACAAATTTCATCAGCGTTAAATGTATCGCAAATGGGGATCGAGGAGAGAAATCACCATTCGATATCTTCCTCGATACCCCTAAGGCAAGCCGTTTTGCAGGTTGGACAACTGCTAGTTGGCGAGGCTTTTCGTTTAAATACCATGCTAATCTCCACTCGTTGGCCCGGAGAGAAACACACGTCCCAATCACTTGCGAGGTTGACATCCTTCTTTGTGATCGAATCTTGGATGGCAAAGTCTCCCCTTTCGATCACTTCGGCTGCGCTGCCTATTCTTTTAAAATTCACTTTGAGGAAGGTCACTAGAGCCTATTAGTGTGTTTTAGTGAAGTCGAGACTCGCACCACCGTGAAATCGAAACTTGCCTCGGCAGATCGTATGAACTCTAGATGAAAAGGAGCACTCTTGCCTAAAGCATCAACAAAATATACAGGCTGTTGCCGCTCAACTTGGCCTGGTATTCTTTTGATGACTTTTTGTATGTCGAGGACCACTTGGAACACTTGGATGTTTGTCTGCCTGTAGTAACATCAAACTTTGAACTATTACATTCCACGGAAGAATAAGAGACTTACAGCACCCTAGTTGTCATCTCTAATAGTCTCTTCCCCTGCTCAATCCCACTAGGCAAAAAATCAACACAACTCTTTCAATTATGGAAACAAAAAAGGACCGAGTCTTACATTTGGACGGTTCCTGCAATAGTTGATAGCCGCTGCATACAGCTAAAATAAGACTCTTGGACTTTCCCAGAAAGGGTTTGGTTTTGTTGATCTTGACGTTTCCCGTGGATTGTTGCCGATCCCCTGTTAACTTGAATCAGCACAGGAACGATTGCTCAACTTAAAGTCCTTACATCTGCATAACCATGAGCAACAACTGTATTGACTCCGTATGTCCCACCAAATCAGCCTTAAACTTTGCGACATCCTCTTTCTTACACACCGCCCACTTAATTTTCATCCATCCATCCTTCAACCTGGAACTCGAACCCCCAGCTCGAAGATGAGGCTGATACTTCTGCACCTTCTTCCAGAAGTCATCGATAGTCCGCTGACACTGTGCTGCTGCCTGTTGAAGAGCGATAACCTCTGCGGTCTGCGTTGGATCGACTTCTAGTCGTTTGACTCGAAGGAGAGCTGTTTCTAGTGTGTATAGCTGCCGGACGACTTCTCGATATTCCGAGCTGGCGTCTCCGCTCTCTCGCAGGGCGTCAATCACGGTCGAGACGAGCTCGATAGCAGCAATGAAGTCACCTACTGAGAATCCGAACCCGACAGACATCTTAAGAAACAGCTCGAAACACTGTGAGAGGCATCCATTTATTGCTATGGACTGTTTGCTGCGAAAACTCTGGTCTGAAATATAGTGAGCCTTCTAGGTGCGCAGGTACTGAGGCTGAGTTTATGCACGCCGACAGTTTAGGATGGTTAAGCACAGCCGCAGCTCCACCACCGAGCTTTTATCACTCCTGATACTCATAAAAGGGTCTTATCCGAGCTTTAAGGCCTACTACTATACTGGAAATCGTCATCAGCAACGTAAATTCATGCAAGGTCGCCACACGGGTTAGTACCTTAATTCAAAGCGACCAACGATTTTTAGTTAATACGAAACGACCCCGCACATTCATAATAATTACGACGTAATCTCACTTATGTAATTATTTGCCAAGCTTATAGCTGTTCAGGACTGTGGCTGACACGAGGCTAAACCGCACTATGCGCGGCCTTGACCAATAGCGAGCGAACACCAGATCAGCGCTAATATCTTATTACCTACAGGCTGAGTAAATGCTTTATGGCGATACTAAAGTAAGAGACAGCCTGTGTCGATGGTGTTGAGGTCCGTAGAGTCTATGTTTGGGGAGGGAATGCTATAGAGAGGGTGAGGTCTACTGGAATGTTCTATACAGATAATGTCGATCCTCAGGCAGAAACTCACTCTCGTATAGAGCTAATTGTTGCGACTAAGGATATATGGAAGTGAAGTTGGGTTGCTAAAAGAGTGTGAATTGCAAGTCTAGTCTAGTCTACAGAACNGCTTTTGGTGGGAGCTGTGTCCCTTATTTATAGGCTTCCGGTGCCCACATGCTACCGAGGTTCCTGCTCATATTCCTACGTATAAACTATAGTAATAGCTTATGCCTTGGTCCGCATGATCGATGACACCGTAGGATCTAAAGGCATAATCATCATAGTCACTTCCTTTGAATCCTTCGGGTGGCGACCCTGAGCACGTGACTGGAATCGCTTCCTCAACAATTTCACTGCAGTAATGATTCAATGTGACTTTAGAAGAATACTAGAGATTTTCTGAATTTTACAACTTCTGATAATGAATTATGATACCGAATCAGTTATATAGAATCACAATAAGTATTGTTAATATTTGAGCATCTAAATTTATTCCCTTTGCCTTGCTCTCTTCTAGGGCAGCCTTCTCCTTGTACACATCAACAAAGGAATGCACAAAAGTTCCAGAGCGCAAGCCTATATTCATAAGGGGCTTTGTGGTGGGTTTTATGTTTTTCAACGCGGCGATCAATGCAATTAATGCACTTTGTTTATAGCAGGTTTAAAGACATGGATAATGTCCTGTTGTGGAAAGATTGAGGGGATTATGGCTCGTGCATCACTCAAGCGAACCCCTTTGAAGTTTCTCACGTGGCGAGGTAAGTTTTACTCTTTACGTATGAATTGCTGGAGCCTAGAACTTTACCTGGGTAATTGAATTTCAATTTAATGACATACAAAGAATCCTCAAGTGTTGGATAGTATGTCATTTGATGGAAAATACAATGCCACCTACCTCTTCCATTACAATCCACGTAAAGAGGGGTTGCGGGGTAATACACAACTCAGGAGGCTGTTTAGAAGATGTAATGCAGTTGGTATTTTTTAGGATCAGAGAGTTGACGACTTCTTGCATATATGCAGTTGGTAGTTGGTGTTTTCCGGCATTTTTTGAAGTTGTAATTTATGCAGTTAAAAGTTTGTGATTAGTTGCATTATCTGCAGTAGTAATTTATGCAGTTGGATGTTGGTGATTTCTTGCATATCTGCAGTAGCAATATCTGTAGTTGGTAATTCCCGCATTATCTGAAGTTGCAATCATGCAGTTGGAAGTTCGTATTATCCGTAGTGGTAATTATGCAGTTGGAAGTTGGTGATCTCTCGCCGTTCAGGATTGGTGGAATGAACGGGCCGAGTTCGCGCTACCAAGTAGGACGATTGGTCCCTAATATGTACGAAGGAGTCTCTATGCATGCACCTATTTCACACCACTTTATTGCCCAGTGGGTGGCAAAGTGAACGGCACTCTCCTTGCCAGATGATCCCCCTGTCAAGCCTCAAATGCGAAAGCAATTGACAAGAGATTGCGTTTCATCTTCGTTGCTCCGATATCAATTATTTCAGAAGAGCATTACGCAACCCCTGGCCTCACGAAGTCAATGGTTGCTGACAAGGCTGAAAGAGAATCAGGGTTGAATAGTGGGGAAAGATGGAGTGTAAGACTGCACGACGACAGCTTAGACGGCAGACTACCTCAAAGTCCCGAGGGGCGCTAAATATTGTAGCTACGGCAACATTCGAATACAGCTGTTTTCGCGAGTTGAATGGGGCAATACAAAGCAATCATGCACCATAGTCTATCCGCTACTGTGCCCAGCAATCTGATTGATGTTGTCGTTGATACTGCTGCCAAAAATACTACTCGCTTTATAACCTTCGTGCAATGCTCCACGTGCGGTGGATTCTTCGTTTCGGCAGAGCGGGTTGTCGTAAGTGTCATGTTTAACCCTTGGCTCCGCGTCTCGTAGAAGGCTTAGAAAATGCTTATCTCTCAATTTTAGTTCTTATCCAGCCTCAGTTGCAACTTGGAGTATGTGGATGAGCGCCTTACCGCGCGTGTGGGCAATGCCGGACTTGTCGTACGAAGATCGTGCCAAAGACGTTGCGAATGATTTGCAGACACGGACCAGAATGGAAGATCAATGGCGTCAAAGCACAGCTGTCAATCGTCAACAAGCCATGATCTCACCATTAGGTGACGAACGCGCGCGAATCGAGCTGGAAAGGTCACAATCGAGATCAGAGCGACAGCAAGATTCTCAAGAGTCTCCTCAGAGTGTGGGTGTTGGTGATGACACGACAGAAGAGGAACTGCAAGCAAGAATGATATCTCAGTCAATGCGGCGGGTGTCCACACTTGAGAATGAAGTTCCAAGGTGCTGGGAACACGATTGCAATGGACGAGAATTTTCTACATGGAGCAATCTCGCACGACACAGGCGAGAAAAGTCCAAGGATCATGTCCGATCCCGATATCCACTATGTGGGATGTCTTTCAGTCGGAAAGTCGTATTGGTAAATCACGTTCGCAGGCGGACATGTGAACGAAATCGTCGAGAGTCTGTGTGTAAAGGCATCGCGAAGGCACCGGGTCTCAGGGCAGAGATTTTGGTCCAGTACATAACATCAGAGCATTTAGAGTTGACAGTAAAGTGGTATGCAATTCATCTACCTGCAAAGCGGGCGGACAACGCCTGTGCCTCCCGCCCGTGAAGACTTTAAGCTTTGATCCTCTGCCGTGAGCTCCCGCCAGGACGAAGAATCACTATGCACAATCAACAGATCAGGGCAGCGCTGACTGGTGGAATCGCAGACGAGGTCGACTTCGTAATCATAAGCTGGAGACCACGGGTGGTTGGTATGCAGTACCCGCCCGTACTGTACATTATCGTTAGAAAAGCCCGCATGAGCTCCAAAGATGAGCATAATCTCATCCTCGGCATAAGAAAGTACGAAAGTACGAAAGATAATGCACTTGTACTCCACTGCGATCACTGTCCCTACCAAGGTGAAGCCTATCTGACTAGCTGCTGCTTAAGCTCCTCAGCCGTTCTCCACGAACGTACCGTGCGTCCGACTAGCTGTTTTCGTGACCCTAACGGAGTCGGGACAATATGTTTACATGCCGCTGTGTTCTGTCACCGACTTGTTTCAACTTGTGTTGATCTTTGTCACGCGATAGGTTCTATTCGATCGCCATAAGAAGTCATGCCAGGTCTCGGCCAAGTCAATACCCAATTCTAGGTTGTCTTGTTTGCAACGATTTCGATTTGGCTAAAACAATGTTGTCAGAAACGATTGCGGTGCTTGGCCTTCTCACACTCGTCTTATCCACAATTTACTATGTTTGGGCCGGGATAGCGGGCATCAAACCTCTCCCTGGCATCCCATTGGTGACAGTATGGAGCAGTGCCGGTTTCAATGTCCTGCCCAAAACGTCTTCAACTGCCCCAGAGTCGGGGCAGATCATGGGTTGGCTTGAGTAGAAATGCATTGAGCTTGATACTCCGATATTACAGATTCGAACAGGACTACCAGGGAAACCCAATCTTGTAGTTGCTGATAGTCTCGAGTACGATCGAAAACTCTTTGGCTCATTCGCGGCATCGGAATCGCTAATTATATGCACAGAACCCAGCGAATCTTAACGCATCGATTGCACGAGTTCGACGGAACAAGGTTCCTGGCGGCCAGCTTTCTGGCTTTGTGCCCTACAACCATATGACTATGCCAACGAATGATGAATGGAGAGCCAACAGACGACTCATAGCGGAAACGATGTCGCCACGTTTTCTCAATCGCCACGCGGCACATTACATGCACAAGAGCACTTCGGAATACATAGATCTACTCCTTGAGAAAGAGAAAATGTCAGCTGGACGTCCCTTTGAGGTGTCAGCCGACACATTTGGTGTCATGCTTGACGGCATCGTAGGGGCGACGTTTGGTACTGACAGTGGCGCCGTAAAACGACAGCTGAATTTCATCCAAGATTTTAATGGCGTTGCTCCGATTGATGACAGCAGAGGCTTTGCCAACTTTGCTCGTACGCCAGATCCGCCTCTACTCGATGCCCTCATTCTACTCATGTGGAGCCTCCACATTCCAACACATCCATTGGGCGGCCCATTTCTTCACAAAATGGCAATGCGCATTTTACCTCGTTACCGCGATGCGTTGACACTCGTTCGATCATACCTTGATGACAGCGTAAAGACGGCTGAGAAGAAAAGACAGCACTTGAATGAGGAAATAGAGGTCGACTCTTCTACTGCCGTTGATCTGATCGTCAAGCGCGAGATAGAACTGGCCAAAAGTCAAGACAGAGCGCCTGACCTCCACACTGGGCTTTTGCGTGACGAATTATTTGGCATCTTATTCGGTTTCGACGTTCTCAACATCATGGCAATCTGGGGCCTGGATGTACATCGCTGGCGCTCTTTTCTCCAGCACTCAGATTGTTCGTGCTTTGATGGGTATAACTTCGTCCGCGGGTCTATAGCAATACATTAGCCTTGATCTACACACATCCCAATAGATATCATCCACTTACGAGGAGGAAGACGGTGGTTCCCTTAGGAATATAGTAGTTCATCAGATTAACGTCTTGAGTGGTAAGGACGCCTGGACTGGCAATTAGCCTTCAGACGATCTCTCGCGGTTTGATCCAGAACGCTGGCTCACCCAGGATAGCGACGGACGGAAACGCTTCAATACTCGAGTTGGTCCTCGACATATGCTTGGCACTGGTGTTCGAGCCTGTTTTGGTAGGTCTTGCAACATATCGTTCTGATCTATAGTATCTCATCATTAGAGTCATACTAACAGAAATACCTTGCAGGTCAAAAACAAGCTACGTCGGTCATGCGCATTTTCTTCACGCTTGTCGTGTAGAAGCTCGAATTAAGGCCCGTACCTGTAGACCTTACACGACTCGAAAGAGCCGGGGCTGCTTTTATATATCGCGCGAAAGAAGTATATTTGTCACCTTAAGCCGTTATATAAGTAAGAGTAGTAGCTATTACCCCTCGCCTACCTAAGCGAGAACATCAAATTAGACCTCTTTAATTCTAAAAATCACGATAATTCAGAATTAAGTTCTTTTAACTTTAAATTAAAGATATAAATCAATTAATAGTAGCTAATCTACCTATTTTAATTATATCCTTAATTTTATAGGTTAATTACTCTATATAATATAGGAAGTCACGTAGGTCTACCTAATCCTAAAGCTTTTATAACTCCTTATACAAATCCCTCCTATTTTTCGGCACGTATAGTAATGTGAGGAGGAGGCGTTGGTAGGCAAAGAAGTCACGTGTAGCAGGAAAAAGATTCAGTACAGAACTAATCTCTGGCCCCGAGGGGTCCAGAGAAGCCCCCTTTTTATTAGCTATCTGCCACCGACGGGGGTCCGATGCCAAGACCTAATGATAATAGAAATCAATGGCATTATCTGGCATCCCGTGCCACGTATCAAGTGCCCTAGAACCATGATCCTGGATGTCGGAGGTTTGCTACCGACATCATTCCGGACATCCGCCGACGATCTAAGCCACGTGACGGACGCCCCCTTGCAAGTAAGCGAACCACATCACACTATATCTAAACTATAAATACCCTTCTTTAAAAGCTAGGATAAGATATAATAGTCGATAAGTATATTAAATAATATATAAAGAAGATAAAAAAGGTTATTACTATTATAAATAAGCTTATACTAACTAGTCTTAAAGTATAATATATTATATAAAGGGGTTTTATATTTAAGTAGATATAGTATTATCTTAAGAAGAAGTATAGCTTAATTAATATTAAGATATCTAAAGAATTAAGTAATATAAAGACAAGAAAGAAGAAAAATAAGACTTAAGTTATAATAGTTAATCTTCTTAAATAACTATTAAAAAGAGACTCTCTTAATATCTATTATATCTATCTTAATAACCTCTTTATCTTTAAAAAGCTTTTAGAACTCTTATAATTAAGAGGATATATAGTAACTAAGACTTATAAAATAACTTTTAATATTTTATTAGAGTTAATTAAGCTTAAGAGTAAGGATAAAAGAAAAGAGGAGATATAATAGAGAACCTTTTATAACTTTCTTATATAGTTAAATTAAATTAACTAAATTAGGTAAAAGGATAATATTTTTATATTTATAATATTAATATATTAAGAAGTAGATAAGGAGGTCCTATCTTTATATAAGTATTCTAAGTTCTTATTATCTAAAATAAAGATAGTATATAAGCTATTTAATAACCTTTCTAAAAAAGAGATATAGATCTTAGAACTCTATAACCTTTATAATTATAAAATAGGTATAGCTAATATTATTAATTAGTTATAAAGATATAACTTAAGATAGTAATAGCTTAAAAGAGAAGAAAGATAAGCTATAAAACACTTCTTATTTATAATAGTCTTAATAAACTATTATTTATTAGCCTTCTACTCTAAATAGGACGATAAGAAGAATCTATAGTCTTAAGACAATTTTAAGATCTAATTAGTAAAAGTATTACTTATATTTAATTAAGATATAGAGATACCTAAGAAGAGGCTATATCCCTATATAGATTTAGAGGCCTTAGAAGTACCTTTATATTAGTATAAGTATATTAAAATACTTATATATAAGGACTATATAGTATATAAAGGCGTAAGGCATTAAGATCGTCTACTATTATAGCTCTATAAAGGCACTAGGGCCCTGACGTCATATAGAGACGTATTTATAAGAAGGTGCTATATTATTAAAGAGACTAAACTAAGGAGAGAAGAAGAGGTTCTCCTAGAGGGAGAAGCTCTATTTAACTATATAAATAGCGCTAGTAAGCGAAGTAGTCCGTAAGCGACTCCCCTAGATAGTGAGTCATTCGGTCAGTCGTTAAGTCATTAAATCGACTATCGATCAGAAGGACAGGCTATTATCAAGTTATTAAATCGACGAGCGTCGAATCAAGCTATTAAGTCGACTACTATCAAGTCAATCTATCCTAGCGTCGAACTAGGTCTGTGACATCTACTAAAAAGGGCTATACTCTTAGAAATTATAGCTAATTTAGATAGAAAAAATAAAAAGAGGACCTCTATCTATAGTTATAAGTAATATAAGGTTACTTTATATAAAGAGGGTAGTTGTTTTAATAGATATTACTAAAATAGATAAAATTAAGCCCCTTTTTTATAGACTTGTGACTACTTAATTAGCTCGCTTAATGAGTGCACGGGCCACGTGCGTTGATCCGTAGCTTAGGGGATAGGGGTCTTATAAGGCCGGTCTAAGGGAATAAAGACCTTTAAGAGCTATTTAAATACTATATTATTTATAGTCTAGCTATTTTTAGTAATAGTAAACTACTATTACTTAAAGATATTAAGAGTTATAGGAAACTACTATTGTAGTAGGGAAGTCAGTCGGTCGCTGGGTGTCACGTGGTTCGTAGACACGTGACATACGCGAAGGAGGATAAAAGACGTGTTCTTAGGCAGCGTAGCTTCCTCTCTTTAAGTCAAATTAATGTCTATTTAAACTCCCTCCCTTTTAGGTTATATCTGTCCTTCTATTATAGGGCACTTTAGGGTAGTTAGAACTAAACAGTACTCTATTACTTAGAATAACAGATAAGGAAGGAAAGTGTTACGAATCTATAACGCACGTATAGGCCTAGGCCTAAGGCTCGGCTACGACTAATAGAAACAGTATAGAGAACCAGGGTTCTAAGTCATGATTGTCACGTGATGAGTCATATAACATAAGCAGATAGACAGGATAGACAGGATAGGCGTGTCTATCTAGGATAGTTAAGAAGCTATAGATAGCTAGCGCTATCTAGGCTATCTACTAGTCTAAGGAATCTATATAAGTAGAGAGATTTCCTTACTAGATAAGAGCTTTATACTTAAACTTTTATAGTAATCTTATATTATACTTTGATTATCCTTACTTATAACGTGCTAAGCTTCTACGTATAGTAACTTTAAGAGTATAGACGAGTATATAAACGAGATACAGTCCTCAGCTCAATACTTAGAGAAGCTAGGACATAAAGTATCCGACGTCTTTATACTAGTTACTATATATAATAACTTATCTAATTCCTTTGATGCCTTTACTTCTCGAAAGTACAAAGAAGTAGGAAATAAACTAGATAATATAGATCTAGAGAAGCTAGTAAGCGATCTTATGGCCGAAGAAGCTCGAATGAACTCGAAAGTAGAGGAAGAAGCTCAAGCCTATAAAGTCTCTAATAATAGTAGACCTACTTGTGAGCACTGTAATAAGCAGGGGCATATAAAGAATAAGTGCTGGAAAATTTATCCTGAGCTTAAAAAGGACTTTAATAATAAGTCGAATAAGCGAGATAATATTAAGAGGGAGTGTTGTATTATTAGGTAATAAGCACTATTCTAAGCGTAAGGTTTAAACCTTAGTAGAATCTTCTAGGTTGTTCTTTGATTTATAAGCGTTGATTTCTAAGCTATAGAAGATTCTAGTAACTACACTTGTAGTATATATAGTCCGCTCACCCCTTTGTAGATAGATAAGTCTTTAAGTCAAAATCATATTATTATTCCACATACTTGAATCTCTCTCGACCTAACAGTCGACTCTTCTTCCGCCTACACACCTTACTTCCAACAATAATAATAATACTTTCTAACTCTTTTCGTTCTCAGGCACACTGAAAATCATATATGCCGTCCAGGTATGGGGAAATTAAACTCTTTCCGTAGCTCGTGGTAGATGAATCTATTAATATTTGTCAAAACCAAATACTCAGTGTACTAATTTACAAGAGAAATACCAGGTAACAGGAATTACCATAAACAGTTTCTTTGAAATATATTCAGAACCACTCAGGTAAAAAGTACAACAGTTTCCGGCCTAACCACAACTTATTTAGCCCACTTTCCAGCAGTTCCTGGCGAATTCCCACGAATATGAAAGTGACAGCAAAATAGACAAAGAGCATAAAACGTTCTGTAAGAAGTGCTTCCCACGAAAGATTCACCAGTTTTGGCCGAAGCCCCCACACCTTTACCAGCCATAAAACGTACGTATCCATTATCCACAATGTTCCAAAGAGCCCTGGAAACCTTCTAATCTACAGCATTATCCACTCGCACTCAATGGCTCTTTTAAAGAGTTTCGTCAATTCCCTTCTTGATTCGGCGCACGCTTTGAAGGATCTGAAAGGTGCAAGACTGATGGGCTCCCATTCTTTCGAATAGCAGATAATTGGTTGGCCGAGGAACATGAAGGTGCGGAAGCTGAGGATTTGCGAGGTGGTTTTGAGAGGAAAGGTCCGGTTGGTGTCTAGCCAGAGGACGGCTCAGATCATCAAACGAATTTCTGGGGGTAGGTTGGCGAAAAGGTGGAATTTTTTGAGTGTTGCGTTGCGTTTTGAGGGTCGGGTTGAAGTGGAAATGAGAGGTTTGGACGTTGTGGTTTGTTTCTCCTCAGGGGGGATAACCATCGTAATGCGATAGCCATTTTTGGTAGGTTCCAGTGTCGTAAGTGGAAAGAAGTATCGTAGAGGGCAGAGAAGTTGGAAAGGCACGTCGTTTAGCTGATTGTCTTTTGGAAGTGACTGGAAGTTGAGATGGAAGGAGCGATTCTGTATGAAATGTCCTATTTGAATATTGTGTAGACTCTTACAAGTTGTCGCGTAGCGGGAAAAACAGTCTCATCGAAGCAACGAGTAATAATTGCACGAGAATATTAAAATTAAGATCAAAACCCGGGGCCTAAAGTAGCTAGCGAATTTCAATGTTAAAAACTGGCATTGCAATGTGACTGTCTAGAAGCAAGCTAGAAACACTCGGACTTTTAAGATGACTGTGTTTGGCCAATCCGAGGTAAATTAGAGTAGTCTTTTGGAACTATTCGCGCACTCGTCGAGACTCTTATTTATGCAATCATACAAATTTGGTGTTTGTCATATTTTCACCACAGGAAAAAGACAGCAAAGCAAGTATAAGTGAGTATATTTATCAAGCTTACATTCGAATTCAATATTATTAAAGATTTTTGACTCAAACAGACCTAAAATATGCAGAATTTTTGACGCTTCAGCTTATTAAAATGCGCTTCCTTCAGCAACGCCCGAGACCCTCAAACCCAAGACCCAGACTCCAATTCCAACAAACTCCTCTCTTCAGAGAGCCCATTTTGCCAACCACCCACAACGCTTCACACTCTCAATCCAACCCCTCACCCAACCGGCCATCATCACTACCAAATCCAAAAAGCGGCACCTCGTCCTCCTGCCCCCCCAACATCTCCACTTCCACCACCCCTCCCACTAACCCTCATAACCTTCTTCAAAAACCCCCCATGTTCCTCCGGAAGCCACCCATGATCAACCTTCCGTTCTTTTCTATTTCCCCAAAAATTCGAAATTTTTGAGAAGATAGAAGTGATAGTTTCTTTTGCTGATTTTTTTGTGTAGGGAGAGTCGTTGATGATTGATGGTTCACGGGGTGATGAGACGGCTGGTGCTAATTTTCTGCCGCATTTCGGGCAGTGGTAACAAGGGTTTTTGGTTTTATTGGTTTGTTGTTCTTGGGTTTGTGGTGTCGCCATTTTTGCGGTCTGGTGGTGGTGTTGGTGAGGGGCTGAAGTCAAGAATTTATGTGAGGAACTCGTCTGAAAACCTGTAGATGACATTTTGCTCTCAGATCAGACGCAGTACTTTTGATTTTATAAACGTGATGTACTCTAAATGAGAGGAGAGATCAGGAAAGAATAATCAGAAGTTCTTTTTTTTATTTTATAGAAATACCTGGAGGCTAAATTCGGTCCCGTATTTGAACTTCTCCCCATGGACTGTTAAGCGGGCGCGGGCCCGCTCAAAAATCCGCGACAAAACACTTCAAAATAATTAAATAATCACGAACCCCAAAGACTAAATAAGTGGCTAAATAGGACAAAGGGTACACATATTCATATTAATTTATTTATCATAACGATTCACTGTGTCATAATAGTTATTCTTTGAAGTGTTCCAGGTGACTTTCTGCAGAGACCGAGAAAAAGGCGAAACAATTCATCCACTATCATCCTTCTTATAATAGTCGCTATTTCTCTAATGTTTGAAAGTATAAAGGAGTTTGGCTTCGATACCAGTCATTTGAGTCATTTTCGGAGGAGGTTCTTGCAGTCATGAGTACGTGGCATGCTCGGAAACCTTTGGAATATTCTTAGCCTGTCCACTAGCAGCTGCAATGTCACCAGGACAAATTGAAATAGGGTCTTATCTCGAAAAGTGTGATGTTTAGAAGTAGTTGTAGTCTTGAAACGTAGGACTCGTACCTTACTCAGAGGTAGAAGAGTAAGACCCAAATAAATGCATCGACTAACCCGAACATCATCACAGCGAGAATCACCATATTCTAAAAAAATGGGTACACAAAGTCAAAAATTAGCAATTGCGAAGCATAAATAATGATTAATAAATGCTAAAGCTGGCAATCGCTCACTATGCAAGGGCGAGCAACAGCTCCGACCCTAGGTATCTCTCTTCCCAAACTGCACTGCAATGGTAATTCCCACCCAAAACGCCAACTCCCAGCATTCGTGACTCAAAACTTCCTAATTCACGCCGTCTGCCCCCTCATAGCTAGTTCGTACTGGCTGTTCTAGCTCTCCATACTCTAAAAACTCTTCGGGGGTCCTTGGAGCCCCCAGAATCCGAAGACTCTCTATTGCCATCCACTTTGACAGCAGGGCTGGAATTACTACCCCGGCCAGTTTTCACGCTGTATTCATAGCCAGAGTCTCTCTTTTTCAGTTGCGTCCAATCGAAATTTTCGACAACTGGTGTTGGGCAATTTGGAGAATGAGTACTCCGTGATGGCCTGCTAGTTGGAAGGCCACCACTCCCTGATGTCGAAACCCAACAAGTCTCGCAAAGGATGATAGGTTTTCTCCTGGCCCCTACTGGGCCGACAATCTTCACACCCTCTGTGCCCTGGCTTTCTTTCCGGGTGGTATCTCCGCGGGTTGTGTTTTTGGAGGTCGTGTCTTTAGAGGGTTTGCGTCGTTCTGGCCGTTTCCCTCTACGTGCGGACCACCTTCTTCCAACTTTGAAGAGTTTACGCAATTCGCCTCGAAAGTTTCTCCATTTTATAGCCCTTTCCTTGTCCGGAACAATCTGCACTTCCTCAAAAGACACCCCCTCGGAGGATGGAGCTGAGCTACTACTCACTGAGGTAGTAGCAGCCCTTGGGATAAATGTCGACATGGTCTCTGGAGTTGCAAAAATTATCCTATCTGTCTCAAGAAAGTCAGATTCGACCGTCACATTTGAGAGTTTCACAAGAGTACGCAACGCTGAGTGGCACTCACAAGAAGAAAGACACGTAGGGAGAGGCTATCTAAGGTAGCTTTAACTGAAGGAGTGTTAGCAGCCAAGGCTTAATTGCAATCTCGTAGACAGGCGGATGACTGACCTTTTCCCGTGAATGATTTCGTGGAGACTGATTTATCGAGTGCCAGGGAAGCGATTTGATTCGCGATGAAATATAAATAAACGGGCTTGTGAATCCCATTTAAAACCCTAATTTGCAAAGTTACAGGACGGGAGGGGTGTCTGAAGGATAGAGAGTTGAGAAAGAGAAAAGGACAGCAAGCAATAAGTAGAGAAATAGATTGTTGGGGTTCTGGGTATCATTCATGTATGGTACGCCTCGCGTCATCGCCTTTAACGCCAAATTCAGACAGCTGTCAAACCAAACAAGCGTCGCGCCGGTCCTAAATCCAAAAGTGCTGGTATGACTGTCCTAGTCTCAGGGCCCCTTGTGGTCTAGGTACCACACTGCCTTAACCATCTATTAGTGAGCCTTCCAATTGCCCACGTTCCAAAGTCTGCCTGATATTTTCGTTCTCGATCTTACGAACACTTTGCCTCTGTTCTTCAAGTCTCTCAACCCCTCTCTGTATGTTTTCAATGTGTACAGAAAGTGGTACGTCGGCCACGTCGCGTAGTAATTCTGGAGATCCTACTCGTTCACGCAGGTCTTCTAGTCCGGCTCCCATTGCCTGTAGGCGAAGAACTGTCCCTGAAACGTGGGCGTAGGCCTTCTTTCGATATGTCCCGAGTTGATTCAGAAGGGCTAGTTGTCTGTCCGTCTTGTTTTTCTTGTCTTTGTACCCACCAACCTTGCCCCATAAAGAAGCCAGTATTTCGTCTTTCTCTGATTGCGCACGTATTCCTTCGCGGGTTGCTACACCGTTAATCACGTCCAGTCTATCCTCGAGATTGTTGAGAATCATAAGAAGGGCTTGAGCTTCATCGATTAGTTTGAAAATCTGCTCTTCCACACTCCGGGTGTGTTGAATATAGGTCTATAAAATTTACATTAGTCTTGTTATCTTAGACGGTACTGTCGGGAAGGGAAAAATTTTCGATGCAAAACATGAAAGATATTGAGAAACAGTGCTATGCTTACATCCAAGAGAATTTTCTCCGTGAATTTGACGGGTTGGAAAGGGGAAATTATGTTTGCATGAATGAAAGCACTGATTGTGCCGCGGATCTTTCCATCATGCTGGATACCATCTAAAACTCGACTAGTCCATCGGGTAGTCGAAATAACATTATCAACAGCACGACCAACATGACTATTGAACTTTTGCAGATCATAGGATGCAATGCGAGCAGTTTCAATGAAACCGTCAAATTCGAGAACAAGTTCGTCCCTGAAAGGGGTTAGTGGGGGTACTAAAAAACAAGCCATTTGCTGTCGTATGGAAATGTCGCGACTTGTCTCGAGGACCAGTCCCAATACATAACCAGCAGACATCATAATACTAAGACGTAATAAGTTTTGAAACTTACTTAGAATGCAGATGGCTGTATCGCACAAGTTGCCTAAGGTCACGTATTGATGCCTCGCCTCTCTTCATGTAGAGGGGCAGCGACGCACCACCAGCGCTCTCTTCCAGGACTTGCTCGAAATTGGATTGTACAGCCATCAATTGATCGAACTTCACTGGCGGCGGCGGCTGATCTGGGCCAACATAACGAGTGCAAAATGGTAAGCCTATCAAAGCAGCTCCAGGTATTCGACATATTGGCGACAGAGATGCGTAGAGCGAGTTTGTAACGAGGTTTGTTACCATGAATCCAAGCCCAAAAAGCAGCCATACTGCCAGCATATATGAGATTGGTATTTTCAGGATGCGTAGCGAGCCGCGGAGAACGTCAAATAACCACAACAGCATATTAGATGCGTGATAGAGAGCGAGGCCTAAAAAGTTTTGAAGGGGGTCCGAGTCTTCAAGAGACGAGAAAAGAGAAATCGACGGCGTAGGTGTTCCTTTATGCTTGCTGGTAGTGCTTGTCCTGTTTCTTTTCTCAGGGCTGCTGTTATTCAGGACTCTTCTACGAGTGTCTGGAAGCCGTTCTGAATATCGATTGCCCGTTTGATGTTTCGCAGTCCTACTAGAATTTTCCGTCCAGGAGCCATCGAGGGAATTCACATCTATCGATGGCATGACGAATTTAGGCTCTGGCGACTTGCCGGTTCTGTAACTTCCCCTAGTCCGTCGTCTTGGAGAAAGCCTCACAGGCTCATCCTCGTTATCAGGCGGTGATGTTTCTGGGCTCTCATAATCGTCTCCTTCGACCACCCAGGACTCCCCAAGTTTCAAGCTCGACTTTTTGGGCGACATTGCCTTGGCTTTCAGAAGTTGTGTAGGTAATATGGCGGCTGGCGTGTCAATGCGAGGTGTAGGTAAACAATTGTAAAAAGTTCACAAGAGCACGGTCACCAAGAGAAAAAGGCCACAAATCGAAGAAACAAATACGGGCCGTGGAGACACATAAGTTAGGGAGAGAAGAGGCCGAAGAGAGATGGAAAATACCTTCAGTTGTCACTTGCTGTTTGGACATGACGTTAGCGGATGACCCTTGCTCTTGCCTCTGTGTTGTTGTCGCCTGCAGCCCATCGCCACAGCCCGTGCACCTGCACGCGCAGGGATCACGTCACGGTTCACGCGATCCCATGACACGTGAAAACCAAGCTCGATTAGGAAAAAAGCTACCTAGGTACTGACCTACACCTTTACCTCAGTACCAGCTCGAAACGCCGTGATGCGCTCCTTGAGAGCCCTGCGCATATTACGGACAGGCTCTAAGATACCGCACCATGCCTATCAAATCCCAAAATCAAGGGGTGCCATCCGCAATGGCTACTGTTCAGTATGCGAACCATCGAACGACCCCCTTCTAGCTCCATCGACACCGCAGACCACAAAGTCGAGTAAAAAACCCGTGGAAACACTCCCGCCAGATCACAGGCAACTCGGAATTGATCAGGAACTATTCACATCGTCTATATACAGTCCTGGATCAACCATATTTCTACCCAATGGCACAAAAATATTCAATGCCTTGACAGACTTCCTGCGCTTGCAATATGACCACTTTGGCTTTCAAGAAGTCATCACACCTACCATTTATAAGAAGTCATTATGGGAAAAGTCAGGACACTGGGAAAATTATGCGGAAGACATGTACTCAGTTACTGGGCGTGGCGCTGAGGGTGAAAAGGAAGGGCGTCAGATTGGAGAGGATGAAGAATACGGGCTAAAGCCTATGAACTGTCCAGGGCATTGTCTTATTTTTGCATCGAAACTTCGAAGCTACAGAGACCTACCTATCCGATATGCCGATTTTAGTCCTCTACACCGAAACGAGATTTCCGGGGCATTGAGCGGGCTGACCAGAGTTCGGAGGTTTCATCAGGACGATGGGCATATATTCTGTCGGCCTTCACAGATCCGAGAGGAGATATCCAAAACGCTGGAATTTGTCCGTTTGGCTTACGAGGTGCTATGTCTAGGCCCTTACAGACTGGCTTTGTCCACGAGGCCGAAAGATCATTTTATTGGAACCATAGAAGAGTGGGACAATGCAGAACAGGCTTTAAAGGACTCCTTGGACTCGAGCGGACTTGCATGGACTGTTAATGAAGGGGATGGTGCCTTTTACGGCCCCAAGATCGACATCATTCTCAAGGATTCGGACGGGAAAGAGCATCAAACCGCGACAATTCAACTTGATTTTCAATTACCCAAGCGTTTTGGACTAGAGTATCAAGCGCCAGCCCCGGAACTGGAACGGAAGGGACTGACCACCGACGATCCCGAACTCCTGGGTACGCAAGGACCAGTGACACCTGTGCTTATACATCGTGCTGTTCTAGGCTCTGTCGAACGTATCATGGCTCTTTTGATAGAGCGTTTCAATGGGAAGTGGCCATTCTGGTTGAATCCTCGCCAAGTTCTTATCGTGACAATCAACGATTCAGAGAGCGTTGTTCAACATGCCCAAGGAGTGATCGAGAGTATCCAATCATACGTGCGGCCAGGGGGTGCACTCGACGTTGGCGGCATCGCCTCTGCGTCCTCTGGCTTAGCTCGCGGTCACAGACTTTCCGTTGATATCGATACGAGCGCGCGACCTTTGAAGAAGAAACTTGGGATGGCCAAAGCGAAAGGTTACGGAGTAATTATTGTTGTCGGCGAGAAGAATGTTGCCTCGAACTTTCTCAATGTGGACTTCTCTGGCATCCCTAATTACCGTTACGACATTCGTCATGATAAGCTCTTGAGTAAGATGGAAAAATGGATGAAGAAATTTGAGAGTGATGAGGCAAACAAAGCGAAGTTGGGTGATATTCAAAAGGAAACTGATGTTGCAGATGACGCTAAAGAAGAGAACCAACCGATCAGTTTGCAGAAGATAAGGAATTTTACTATTTCCTCAGGGGATTTAAAGAAGGTCCTCCACGCATTCAAAACAGCTTACTTGTAGATGACTAGTTGCGATGTATATTATGTGTTAACGCAACGCAATTGTACTATACCACGACCTCTTTCACGGCAAAAGAATGATGGCATTTAAATATGAATTGGTTCGATCAAAGTCTTTTCAGATCAAATTTGACTATGAGCCTGGGTATTGTTAACTTCTCCAAAAGCAGATGTGGTTTCTATAGCCACAAATACAGTAGCCAGCCAAATGACAAAATAGCGGCTGCCTCATCCCTTTGCTGGACGAAACATTGTACTCCCCGTAACTCCCAGAATTTGCCATCCCTTATGCGCTTATCCCATATCCCATATACAAAATTCGTTCTTCTCGTCCCTGCCAGAGCTCAAAGTTATCGTCGCATGCTTTCTTCAACTTGTCCACCAAGCTCTTCGATTCTATCCACAAGTCTCTTTCTCTCCTCCAATTGTGCACGCATGTAATCGACAGTTTTCTTCAGGACCACGCTTTCGCTTCTTCCTTGACCCTCTAATCCAGGTACTAGTTCAGTGAGTCGATCGAACCCTTCACGGATGGCTTGTCGGCGCTTCTGTTCTGTCTTCTACGTCAGTATTGTTTGCACGAAAATGGCACGAAATTTAAAAAATCCTAGAGGCGCATGCAAGTGATTGAGACCGTACCAGAAGCAATATGATTTGCCTTCTTCTCATGCTCCGACAGCCTTGGTTTTTCGTCGAGATTTCCATTCGACGAGCCAGCATTCGCGGACCCTTCGCGGGTAGGTGATGTAGACATAATACCTCTGACTCAACGATCTCGTGTCATCGAAGAAGAATAGCCATTAAGTCGAAGACAGCACAGGATGGGCACGTTGTGGAGTTTGGCGGTGTCACATTCATTCGAATGCTTCAATCACATGCGCTTAAGGTACGAGGCTTCCAGGTTGTCCGAGAAATCAGCCACCCTTGTTCGTTGACAGCCTTGTCCAACAATATCCGTGCACGATGGAACCCAGCCACAGCATCACGACTCAAATCTAGAACAACTTTGATTGCAATTCCGGACAAAATGTCTGACAAAAAATTGGAAGCTACCTCGAAAGGGTCAGTTGGGTCACCTCCGTACGCAGCCACGGCCGTTCAACATGGTGCACTACCTGCGAGAAATGGACCGCCATCAGGAAAACCACCGCTTCGCGGCCCCTTTCCCCTCGATATACCGGTTTTGAATCAATTAAGAGGCAAAAGAGTAATTCTTGCATCTGCAAGCCCTCGAAGAAAGCAAATTCTGGCTGGGGTATAATTCTATCACTTTATATCTCCTTCATCCAAGTTTACTAACTATTTTTTAGCTGGGTCTTACCAATGTCGAAATTACACCGTCAACAAAACCCGAGAACCTCTCTAAATCGGAACTCGGACCTTTCGAATATGTCCTACAAACAGCGATTCAGAAATGCCTTGATGTTTACGAAACTGAGCTCGCCAATTCCCTCGCTTCTATTCCCGACCCTTCGCTCGTTGTCTCGGCCGATACTATTATTGTCACCAATTCTGGGCGAATATTGGAGAAGCCACGGAGCGAAAATGACCATTTAAATATGCTGAAGATGTTGCGGGACCAGAAATACCATAAGTGCTACACCGCTGTTGCAGCATTAGCACCAAGAGAGGATGTGAAATTTCCAGGGTACAATTTGGAGACGGCAGTCGAAGAAACGAGAGTCTTTTTCGATGATAACGTCAGTGATGAATTGATTGAATCGTATGTCAAAACGAGGGAAGGTGCTGACAAAGCTGGAGGCTATGGTTTACAAGGCATGGGCAGCCTGCTGGTAGAGAAAATCGAGGGGAGTTGGGATAACGTTGTGGGTCTGCCTTTGCGGGTTACTTTGGGATTGATTGAGAAGGCGGTCCTGAATCAAGGAGAGGAGGACGAAGAGGAAGATGATGAATAGTCGATATAATGGAGCATTTCAGAGTTGGGAAATACACTTGCCATACCTAGAGTGGAATTGATAATAGTTTATCAGGGCTCAGCTATTACACAAAACGGCATATACAAAGCACGAGATTACTTCATTCCCGACCCGGGAAGGTCAGGTTCTGTTTTCCTGCAACTTCCTGCCTGTTTTCTCTTAGTCTTCTCAATCCTCTCCTTATCGACAATCATAATTTATCTGCCGGGATGAAATCACCTAGCCAAGTCTTGCTCAACCTGCAAGACGTCGACCTTCTCCAAGTTCGTCGGTCCATGCAGAATATCAAAGAGCGCAAGTCAAGCGGACTCGGGGTAATAGAAATAAAAGCAAACCCAAGCGGAAGAGCAGATGCCCCGACTGACCTAGAAAGAGTTCAGAGTTACGTCACGTGAATCCATATACGGATGTAAGTAGCTCACCGTTGAAAATTCCAACACTAAAATTGCAGATAATTATCTGGCCATGGATAAATCGCAGGCTACTACACGATCTACCATTTTCTCTTGCGTCCGTGAAAGTCTCTAGAATACAAATATTGTGCCGACTACCCAAAAGGGTAGCATGCTATTCTCGCTTCCGGCCGGCCAACTCAACCCACCGTGCTCTCTATAACATTGCAACCTTCCTACAAATGAATTTCTACCAACTTAGCACCCAAGATGGAGTGAAGGCACCGAAGCCGCCTACTGTGACGCATTCAGAATCGAGTATCGTGTGCTAATCAACCAAAACCTTTGGGAAGATGTGCTCTCGGCAGTGGCTAACAAGTGCCGAGGATCGATCGTCAACAAGCCACTTCAACGACGACATGCCAACTAACAATACAACATATATTTGAGCAACATCACTTCTACTCTGCAATATCTTCATCAAGTGCAAAAAATCCTACAACTACGCGGCCCAAAATAACATGAATTCAGAAGATCTCTCAAAATTCTCTGAGCTTCCCCTTGAGCTACGCCAACAAATCTGGAAATGCGCAATCCCAGCCCCCTCACATGTCTACACCATCAGTGTCTTCGACACCTCACTCTATAGCCACACTGATAGCGATGGCTATATAAAGGATCCATGGACCATCATATCTTCTCCACGTCGTTTTCCCCCAGGTGTCCAGTCTTGCCATGAAGCAAGGGCTCTAGGACCAAACTATTATATCGCTCACCAATGTGTTCAGGAAGTCTGCAATCTGGAAAATATCGAATTCATCGAAGAGGACCAGGTCAAAATCTTTCAATCCCATTCCGTCGTTGCCATTCCGCCAATTATTGAGAGAAAATCACTCGTCTATTGCTCAAACACGGGTTTGATTGTCGTAAAGCCGTTTGCAAATATTTTGGAAACAGGTTCCAATATCTCAATTCAAATCTCCGCCGAGCACCTCCGAACTCACTAATCAGGATTCAGATATCTAGCTATTGCATGGGGCGACCTTACCTACTGGAGCGAATCCGTGAATGGGCACAAAATCACGTTTTCAGACGTGCATATTATTTTCATTTTGAGGAAAGCTGAAGATGTAACCCCCGAGCAAGTTAGCACGATTGCTCGTAGGGACTTTGAGGTCTGGGGCGATAAGTTTTCTGCTGATAGGGAGGTGGGAAGGGTGGTGTTTGGGGGATGGTGGTGTGAGAACTGGGGGAGTGATGGGCATTGAAAGTCTGAAGGAGGCTATGGCGATGATTGAGAGATGCGAGCGGAAGTTTGAGAGTGATGGTTCGAGACCGGAGCATACGGCAAGACTGCTAGGGGAGGTATCACCGTTTGACCAAAGTTCGTGATCATTCTGTAGATCTCAAAATATTTCGGTGGTTCAGCGATCTTTTTAGATGCCTATTTCAGAGGCCGATGCGGCCTCGCTTCAGAACCCGATATATCTCCTCGAGATAGATATAACACACCAAAAAACATTTCCCTAAAAAAAACTTCACACACCTACAAAAATAAATATAAAAAAAATATAAAAAAAATAATGGATTGCCAAGGAATCGAACCTCAGACCTCGCACCTCAAGTATCGACAGAAACATATCTCCTGTACAGGTACCCCCGAAGAGCAACCCAGTAAACCAGGTCTCAGAAGAGAATGTTAATACCGTAAAGAGTGAAACCTCTTAAGAACCACTCAAGATTTGCGCTCTACCACTGAGCTAGCAACCCTGTTTGCTTTGTTTGTTTGAGGGAAATGTCTATTTTGATCTATAAGGAGTGCCTGGTGCAATGGTGGGGAACGAGGTTTTGCCGATTCAACGCGTACCCAGGTGGCTTTCTCGTTTTCGCGACGCGTAAAAGACTAATTGGATTTTGCAGGATTTTTTGTTAGCAAAGGCAGCGCAATACTCAGTCCGGTTTATTCTCAGAGCCGGGATTTCGGTGCAACTTACATAGGCAGCGTTGATAATATATACCACAGGAGCAAAATCACTCAACTTCGTTCAGCCAAAGGTGAAGGCAGCACGCTTGGCAAAATGGAAATATACTACCTACCAAACCACAATTTTTAGAGGATAGTATTCTCCTGCAAGTTTTAAACGGGATTTCAATAAATTTAAACTTTTCTCTTCCCTCACTGTCAGTGGAGGAGCGAGTACAGCTACCTCGCGTTCAAATCCCGATCAATTTAAGGAATGAATACGCGAGTGATTGCGGCACAACGAGGGATCTCTCACAACACCGCTATCTCGCTCTCGGTTCCTTCATTATTGCCTTAGAATGTTCAAATCCATCTTCTAGAAATAATTACGAGGGTCATAAGTCGGGTTAATAGTTCAATATCGCGAAAAGTAGCTGCCTAAGTAAGCTTCAACAATTAATTTCCTACCAAAACATTTCACCCCCCTAATTACAACCACATACAACATCACACCCTAAAATATCTCTGTTTTTAATTATAAGTTAATATATTTTATAGTTATTTAATAATTAATGATTTGATGTGGTTAGTGAGGGGTAGTAAAATTAGTGGGTGAGGCGTGCATTTAAGCGGGGCGTGCATTTAAGCGGGATCTCGAGTAACGGTCCCGTGGCTCGGGCGTCTCGGCATTATGTCCTAAAGGCCTGACATCTTGTATCGTGTCTGTTTTTTTTGTTTTTTTTCCCCCCACCTCAACGTGCGCATAACCACATCTATCTGTTTCGAGGGTCGGAATTCATGCAGTATGACAAGTCATCAAGAGCGAGGTTCCCAAATTCAGCAAAGAAGAGTTTTGCGCCCGGCCTCATTATTACCGAACATCCCGGGAGTTGGTGCCGCCACAGTTTCAATCACAGCATGCCAGCGTTGTCGGCATTTAAAGGCAAGCTATTGTTTACGCAAACCTATAATTTAGAACGTGGCTGACATTTTAATTTACTAGCTTAGATGCAGCCGGGCGCAGCCGGAGTGTTCTCGATGTAGAAGATCGAGCCAGCCCTGCTTCTATCCGCCTGCTTCAAGCCGCAGAAAAAACCGCCCGGCTGTCCGATTAACGAATCAGCCCGACGAATCTCGGGTTGTTTCCGACTCTTCAGTGGTGAGTGCCGGAGCAGAGCTGTGTGCTTCTCAACTTTCACAGCATCTTATCATACAACAGATAAGACTCGACGATTCATCAAATGTGAGCCTAATGAACTGTTATGGTCTTGGTATTGGTCTTTGGGATTGATTTTGCTTAGATATATTCCACTTACCTGCGGAAAGCATCGAGTCAGTCGGATTCAGTGCAGCCCTTGCAGAAAGCAAAAAGCTCATCCTTGCCACCAAGGTCTATCGGCCTGGCCTTGCTTGAGATCTATTTCTCACGTGTATACAACGCACAACTTATGTTTTTCAAGGTACACTTCTTCCAAGAATACCTGGAAAGCAAAGTGCCTGGCTACCTGCTCCGAGCAATTTTTGCACTCGCTTCTCTGTATGTCCCAGCGTCGACTTTTTTAAGTAGTTCTCTGCTGACTCATGTTACAGCTTCCTGGCACCCATGAAACCGAGTACCTCCATCAGGAGAACAGAAAATCAAGAACTGGCTGTGCTCAGTCGCTTCCACGCCCAAAGCTTACCATGGGCAGAGTCTGCTATGCAGGAAGCTCTGTCGCTTACCATGGATGAGTTGACACTGCCTATTGTGCAGACCCTGGAATGCTTGATATTATACTGGTATGGCACGGGGAAACCTAGAAATGGTGATATCTGCTCAGGTAAATCACATATGCTGCGTCTTACATTTCAAAAATGTTAGCCCACTGGCTGACACCAAGTTAGCATTGGCTTTTCAGAGTTGCCGCTCCTTGAAGTATGGGCGGGGCGACCATGACAGCGACTGCAGCGTGGAGCGAGAGCTTGAGAGGCGGTGTCTGTGGGCTACCTGGACGTCTCTGCAAATATCCGAACAGCCAGAGAGTTATATACGTCCAATCCGGTCGGAAATGGCCAAAGTACCACTGCCAACTGAAGTTCATCTCACTGAAAGTGGCCCTCGAATCTTCCCCACACATAGTATGAGCCGTGATTGGCACATCGTGCCCAATAGTAGACGTACCGATAATAGGAATTTGACAGCGACTGCAGGGACGGTGGTGCTGATTGGCGTCTGGTTAGTCACTTCTGGCGTTATTTTACAAGCCTGACTGTGTCCTAGGTCTGAAGCTCAAAGACTTTCATCCACTCATCAATCGCTCACAGCGACTGAAAGATTAGCGCAAGTCTCGACTCTTACCGAGCTTTTGCATCAGGTGCGGCCTGTGACAACACTTGCGGCTCTTGCCTCGGGACATGATCCGAGTGGCTCTAACGCAGCCGCTATCGGCGTTCTCTTGTTTGACGGCCTTGTCAATATATGTGAAATGGCTATTCAATCCGTCACAGTTCCTCTCTTCTCGGGATTACCGCAAAATGAAGCACAAGATGAAGAGGCCGTGCAGAAGAGTGCTGAACGAGTCATGCAGCATGCTGAAGCCTTTGCATGCTTGCTACAGCCATACGCTTGTGGAGCTCAGGACGCTACCCTTTTGAGCCCCATTCTTGGGCATGGTGCCTTCATGACAGGCAGCATTCTCCTCTCTTCGGAGTTTTCAAAACGGGCAGTTGCAGCAAACTTGGCCCTGGCTGGATCGAAGAGAGGGACGGAAGCACACCCCACTAGGATGCGTCTCGTCGAAGGAATGGTCGATATACTGGGCGCTTTGTCCTGTTTCTGGAGGCCCTTCTACGGCCCCGTGAGTAACTAACAACAATCATGTTTTTCAAATCCATTGATTCTGACGTCATCAACTACAGTTTGAACGATTGCGGAATGCTCTGTCGACAGCAAGGCATCTCCAAGCGCCCTTGGGGGATACGACGGCTCATATAACTAAGGAAACCCAATATTTACAACAAGGCGTTCAACTGGATTTATTGTCCCCTCTGGTCGAGCCAGTGATTACAAAGAATGTCCAACACCACATTGATCAAGTCCCAGTTGAAGTCGATTCAGTATCAAGCCATCAGCCAATCCAAATATCCGCTTCCGAGATGAATACCGCTTGCGATCGACCGCCCCGTGATGTTTCTGGAAACTTAGATTGGCCAGTCCTTGAATATGATGCTGATTGGTGGAATATGACGGCTCAAGAAGCTGGTTTTGATCAATTTGTGGACACCGATTTTGGTATTTTTCCATTTCTATAAGGGGAAATCCAAAACTAATAACTTTTATTAATTAATTCATCTCAAGAGATATTTATACTTACAGAAGCAACAGGAAATGTGAAAATTGCCGAATACACTAAAATCATTCGGCGAAAGTTCATGATATCAGTGTTTCTGTTTTCACATATATATCGATGTTGTGTTGGTCAACGTACTCAGATCTAGTGACATTGTTGCCAAGTTATGCCAATAGGAATTGTGTCACAAAATCCACGACGCCAAAAAGACCAAAATGTGAATCTCCACAAACAGCTTAACTTTACGGTGGATCTTGAGTGCAACAAATTATTGAATTTAGCATAACCCAAAAAAGCCAGAAAATATTATTGTATACCATAAATGTCAAATACTCACGAACGGCGCATCAGCCACGAGTAGAACTCGCTCACCTATCCAAGGGACCTATACCATATAAATAAGAATTATATCTAGGTGAAGAATAATATAAAATACTTACCTGAGAGTAAGTAGTCCAGGCAAATCCTAATGATTGACTAATGACGACGGAATAATTCCACGACAGCTTTTACTAACCAAATAATGACATTGGGATTATGATAACACCAAGGATGGCTGGTGGCAAAAGGAGCAGTGGTTATAGAACATCGGAATCGCCCTGTTTCACAAGACGCCGATAGTGTTTCTGCCAGAGAGGATCTCTAAGAACGACTAGAAACATTCTGATAAGAATTCTTATGAAAGAAAGACTGCTTCCTGGCAGCGTAAATTCATGGGTTAGGGTTTGAAAATTAGTGGAAATATCCCAAAGAACAGGTACAAAATGCCAAGCAATATTGCAGACAGAAAGCATAAGCTTAAATACTATATAAAAGAACTCCATTTAGTTCCGAGTTAAGCCTGTAGGAGTGAATGACCCTTACCATAGGTTCGAAGATGATTAGTTGGAATGGTCGGTGGCAGGAATCAAGGACTGCACGTATGAGCCCTCATCGGAGGTACGCTCTGCCTGCGCTCTCCAACGGTTGTCGCCGTTCTAGATCTTAACAGAAGAGGTCCATCTACATGGCTACGGATCATACTACTGTAGGGAACGAGGTGGGTCATGATGAGGCCGAAGGTCCAGGTATGCTGATTGGTTGTTGGCGTTTTCGCCCAGTCCTTATGCAACAATCGGAGATAGCCGAGAACCACCGAACCAATCGGAGCGTCGTTTTCATCGGCGTCAAACATGTTCGTTGGGATGATCACGTAATTCTTGCTCCATACTGCCGTCCAAGTTGTCAACTTATATCATGCCAACATATAAACGCTTCCACTCTCGCTGAACATTCGACAATAATAAGACAATAACAGCAGCAACAACAGCTACAGCTATCGTAATCCTGGTTGGAAAGCCATTACCACTAAACATGGGTAACCAAATTCGAGACATCGCAACGGTCGATTCGACCTCATACTCGTACGTATTCGAGTGCAATGTGTCAGTGCCTCTCAAGTCTGGTGGCGTCATACGTTGCAATGTTTATTCGCCCAAATCATCCGATCCAAGCCAGCGCTTTCCCGTAATCGCAACGCTCGGCCCCTACGGAAAGGATGTACCATATCATCAGTATGAGACCAAGACCGTTCCAGCTTCCGCGACGTGCATTGACATTGTGTAAAGATTCCACGCAAAGAGCTTCTCCGAGGTTCCCAAAGCACACCAGACTGAACATTCCGCTTGGGAGACGCCAACCCCAAGCTACTGGACGGATCATGGTTATGTCGTTGTACGGGCCGACGAGCCAGGTATCGGACAATCTCCTGGCCTATTAGAGGTACACTCTTCGTCCATGGTCGACTCCTTCTGCGACCTGGTTGAATGGGCTGCCGAACAGTCCTGGTCCACCGGACGAGTCGGGCTCCTGGGCGTTAGCTACTATGCCGCGATGCAATGGCCGGTCGCCGCACGGAGTCCGAAGGGGTTGGTGGCATGTGTTCCTTGGGAAGGTTTCTCGGATTTTTATGACGACGCATGCCGCCACGGTGGCATCTTGTCCAACACCTTCATCGAAGCGTGGTTCGACCGCCAAGTTGCTAGCAACCAGTACGGGCTGCCAGGCAGAGCTGGACGCAACTGGGGGCCCGACACCATCGAAGGCGACTTGGAAGAAGAGGAGTTGAAAGCAAACCGTATCACAGATCCGACTCAGTTCCATCGATTCAGATACAGGGATGATGGACTCTTCGCAAGCGCGGATTTCAATCTGGAAGATGTCAAGGTCCCATTCCTAAGCGTCGCCAACTGGGGAGGTATCATGCTCCACCTCAGGGGCAACGTTCGGGGTTTCACCTTGGCCAGGTCCGAGTTCAAGTACCTTAGATTCATTGTAGGACGACACGACATCCCATTTTATTTTCCCGAAGCGGTCGAGATGCAACGAAGCTTCCTTGATGCTTTTTTGAAAGACTCGGATCGTGCCGGCTGGAGGATAAAGGGCAAGGTTCCGGCTGTGGAACTGGTTCTTCGAAAGGGCAACGTTGGGATCAACGATCCTTCTGCCGAGGCTAAATTCCTGAAGAGAGCCGAGAATGAGTGGCCACTGGCCCGAACTCAGTATACGGACTTCTTCCTGACCCAGGATCACGGGATTCAGCTCACCAAACCAGACCTTGGCCAGAGTACTAAGTTGACCTACAAGGCATTCGAAGGTACCACTGGCTCGAGCGTTTCATTTCAAACAGCCCCATTCCTGGAAGAAACAGAAATCACAGGGCATATCGTCGTGCACCTGAATGTGTCAGTGAGCCAAGGAGGCGGGAAATCAGCGCCCTCAAATCTGGATATGATTATATCTCTACATCACATCTTTACAGATGGAGAAGAGGTACTGTATACTGGGTCCACTGGAGAGGGTGTGCCTGCCACTAGAGGGTTTTTGCGGCTGAGTCTCCGAAGCATCAATCCTGATCATCCTCACCACCGCCCATGGCAACCTCGACGAGACTACTACTCCACCGACGTCTTGCCCGTGGTTCCACAAGAGGTCTATGCTGTTGACGTTGAAATGTGGCCCACAAATTTAGTCATTGAACCTGGTGGCAAACTGCTGTTGGAGGTCAGCTCGGAAGATGCTGGAATCACCGGAATTTGGCATCATACTGATGCAGTTGACAGGTTAGTCCTCTAGTACCGTTGATTACTTCACCGCTGACGAAAACAATAGGAGTGAGAACGAGTTCCGTGGATTGAACCATATCCACTTTGGTCCGGACTGCACTAATTACTTGCGCGTACCCATTATTCCACTGAAGCAATGATGGTGAACTCGCTGTAGATATATAACGATTAATTTTATTATAATAATCGTTAATGCTGCTGGAGAAGGGCGCCGATGTCGAGGCTAAAGATAAAGCTGGCTGGACACCATTTAAACTCGCTGCTTATCAAGGGCACAAGGCCGTGGCCGTAATACTGAAAGGTGTTTGCACCCTATAGTAACAATCAATCAATCAGACCACCAGTTAAACGCCACATATTCCTCAATATATTGCTTACCTGACTATTTGGCAAACCTGCCATCTTTTACATTAGTATAAAGCTTTCCCCGTTTTCAATTTCAACTAAATTTGGTTCTTTAATCGTTTCATCGCCTTTTAATTCCCGTCGTAGCTCGTCAAGCCCCCAACCCAACTCATGAGGCACTTCCTTCAGGAAATGACGGAGAAGTCCTCGGTATTTCAGGCCTACAAAGTCGCCGCTATGGATGTAGTAACATCGACCTGCCGCTACGGATGTAGTAACGTCGACCGGCCGCTTGCAGAATGGAGAGCCCATCTTTGACCCCTAGCACTACATGCGCTCCAAATAAATAGTTATCTTTAAGCGGCGCTACCAGTGCTAGCATCTTTACCGGCAGGGTCGTCGTGGCGATAGCGGCTTCGTCGGCCCGAATTCCGTGTGGTGCTATTATAATCAGCTCATCTTCGGAAGGGTTGGCCGAGGTAACGAGTGCCAGTCCAAAGTTGTTATATCTCGTCACTGGTATTGGGAAAGCAGTCAGCCACGCCGGCAGCGGTGCACCGGAGTGTCCGTCCTTCCACGACGTCTTGCTGGGGTCGCACGAAGCCATGGTCGTGACGGTATCAAAGTGATTCCACGATCTGATCTTGCTAGCCGGCTTCGGTGCTGCAAAGACAGGTGTAGAGGTGGAGAATTGCAGCAAGCTACCCTTATGGCAGTGGTCTGCTGCGATGTGCATGACGAAGACTGCGTCGACGGCGGGGTTGGCATAAGTGTGCATGAGAGAGTTCCCGGCTGCGGCCTCGATCTCGACAATGGCAGCATCGATGGCAGCACGATTCGGGAGGGCCGGGTCGCTGTGACGGTTCGTTGTGCAATAGAGTGAAGAAGATGAAAGATAGGGGTGAGATGCTGATATCATTAATCTCTGGCGAGCCTAAATCGAATAGCGTACGATCGACCCCCTATATATACACTGAGGCGCTATATCCCCCACCGGAGTCCTTATACTAGTGGCTTCCTCAGGGCTTCGCGCCTCGGACCGTGACAGTCGAGACCCGGTGTCGTTTCCAGCAGGAAGGACGCTACGTCCACCGCCGGCTGGCCGAACCACGGGTCGATGACCGCATGGTAGTACGCTTTGCCACCCGCGCTCTTATCCGCCCGAGGGTTAGGCATGGAGACAAGCCAAGCCACGTCGCCGTTCATATATGTGATAATGGGGCGCGATGCAGCGTCGGCTTTCGCGAGGTGGGTTTCTAGAACCTGCTTCCTGTTCGCTGTTACTGGCATGATAATTGCTAAAGTACGGAGTGCTGGAAAGCCTGATAAGTAGCTGTGTACGGAGTAGAAGAGTGTGTCGGAGGCTGTAATAAATCTTCCAAGTCAGAGTTTATACACCAGAAGCTGTGCCGCAGCGCAACCCACTTCTGTTAAACGATTGGCAATGCACTGTGAAAGTACCGCCTTTTCTGAGAAAATTCGCTAGCTCCTACACGACTGCCTATGAAACTAAGCCTATTCGGAACTGCCTTAAGCCTAATTGGGACCGTATAGAAAGATATTGCCAGATTCGACTTGTGTGCGGCGCTAAGGATCAGGATGGGACATTGATTGTATTGATTGGTGTCAGACCCCAAACCAACTTTTTTTTTTTGGATCGATCAGTAGCTCTGATCAGCTATTAACCTCGACCACTACGTGCTAAGGGACTGCAGAACGATACTACCCAACACGCGCACGGCGCGGAAAGCAGCACAATTCATGATAACAACCGGTCTATTAGACCAGTTCCGATATCTCTCATAATGCAACAAAACTGACATAAAGCAGGAGTAAAAAGGACGTAACAGTATAGCAAACCAACAAACACGAAACAGACACGTCAGAAGGATGCTGTACGCGAAAGAGTAGAGTGCCAGCCACAGTTCGGTTATTAGCTAGTTAATTAGTGACTTTTAATTTTAACCTCTTTTAATAATATTACTAACGCCTTTATCTACTATAGCTTTTTAACTATAAATTATTATATTATCTTAGTTATTATCTTAATCTATAACGATACTACTTTCGTTAAAGCGTATATATAAAGTTCTTATTACTTTACTTCTATTATAACTATTTATAGAAAGTAAATATACTTTATAGATATAATAACTTTTATATTTAATTAGAATACTTACTTTAACTTAAAGAATTAGCTTTTAGTTATATACTCTTAATTTAATTAGAATATATATATAAGCTTTATATCTAATTACTTATAAGTATAATATTATTAGTTTATAAAGTATTAAAAAGAAGTCTTTATATATATATATATATATTAGCGATTTTTAAACGTTT
>JAAMPI010000445.1:0-37599 GCA_013054445.1 Cudoniella acicularis
CTACTCGACCCTCACCGGCCTCCCTTGCTCTGAAACCACCGCCAGCGCGAACCTCAGCTACGACACCATAACTGCCGCTCCTACGGTTTCCGCCGCTGTTCCTACAGGAGGTGCCAATAACACCGTCCCTACACTCGGTCTCCCTCCAACCCCAAGCCAGACACTCTTCACTGGTGCAGGTGCGGGAGCAGGAGATGAGCTGAACGTTGAGCTCTTCGCGTTGGTGGTGGGTTTTGTTGCTTTGGCTGTACTGGTTTAAAATGGCTAGACTTCCAGATTACTCCTTTCCGTGCACCTTGAATCTTTCTTCGAATTTTCTTCCCAATGTGTTTGGAGAGAGATGGGATGGTTCTTGGGTGGGATGGATGGATGGATGGATATCTAAGCTGCAGCTCGCTAGAGCAATCAATCTATCGATTCAATCCATATAGAGCTTTTCAAACTCTGGAATTCAAACATGCACAAAAGCAAGCAAGTAAGCACGTAGGAAAGTGCTATACTTTGGTTCGTCCACCCCTTCCTCCTCTTCTCATTCTCAACTAACATCCATCCTCACAGTTGGACTACTTCATCTCCCCTTTTTTCAGCATACAACACACTTGGGTTTACCGTTCACTGTTTCCCACTCACTATTCGTCCCCTTTTCCCGGCACCTTCTTTTCTCTGCTATCCTTCTCTCGGCGTTGACTTCCACGCAGCACGTACAAGGAACAAAGAGGAATCCCGTCCGTAGGTAGCGAGTTAGGGGAAAGAGCAGATGAAATCGGTGAGCGCACTTACATACGTGCATGCAAGCACAATTCCCTATGTAGGGTAGGATAGACAAAAAATCAAAATTCTCGAATCGAATTCAAATTCGAATCAAATCAAATCAATCGAGCTCTTTTCAGAACAGTGTATTGGATTTCTCAAAAGTTTATACTTTGATGTTATCCATTTATTCCCTACTATATACTACTACTAAAGAGTAAGTAAGAGGGAGGGAGAAAAATCACATAACGCCCACCACCCATCCATTCCTTTCCAGCCGTCCGTCCCTTTGCCTTGCCGTGACCTGCCCTACCCGCCTTCCATTCTAGTAACAGCTTGTTGAAAAACACCTAAGCAGACGAAAAAGAGACCCTCCCTTAGGTATTTGTACGTACCCTGCGTAATTAGCCGCCACACGAACGCCACACTACACGCCCTTCCCGCCTGCGATAGGGTGACCAAGTCAAGTAAAGTATTTACCACCAAAAAGACCCCAAACGCCCACGCCCCCAAGCCTCTATGTAATCTTGGAAAGAAAAAGCAAACCCGCCATGACCAATTCATTGATTGATGCCGTTATATCCCATTTCCTCACTACAGCTCCTTAACAGGCGGTCCAGGACTCGGCCGCCCATTCCCCTGCTCCTCAGATTTCCGCTTCTGACCCTGCCCCGCCGCCGCAGAGGGGTTCAAAGCACCATTTCCCAGCCCTGGAATCCCGCCACTCGCAACCCTCTTCTTCTCAATCTCCTTTTTCTCCCTCGCTTGCTGCTCCGCTGCTCGCCTCTTCCACTCATCCCTGATAACCATCTGCGCATTAATAAGATCCTGCTTCGTGACTCGATCCATGATACTCTCAATTACGCTCTCCACGGTACTCGTGTGATTCGCGTTCGTCTTGTCGTCACGGAAACGCATGTACCGCCAGCGTTTTTGCGTGTCCATGAAACATTCTACGATTCGGTCATTCAGAGGCTCGTTGAGCGCTTTTAGGCTGTCCCATTCGTCGGACTCAAGGAACATGGTGCTGTACCAGGGGTCTTCGCGCCCGTCGCCGGAGTACATGAGTAGGTTGCAGACGGGGAGGGCTTCGTAATCTGGGTAGGGTTTTGTGATGCCTTCGGATATGTCTTGTTGGTCTGGCTGAACCACGGGGAACTCAAGGGAGAGGCGGAAATCGATGCTGTTTTCTGCTTCGGGTTTCCATTTTAGGATATTTTGATCTGTGCCGTGCTTGTACTCAGAGGTTCGACATGTGAAGATTAATCCGTCGTTGCCGTGGGGTAAGTTTGGTAGAACATTGTTGAACATCATTTCTATCGCGTAACTGAACTGCATTGCTTTCATCTCCATCAGGAAATGCATGAATGGAATTTCCTGCGAAAATGTAAGTTGAGGCTACTTCAGAGGGGGATATATGTCACATACCTCAGGAAAGTCTGCAAGAAGTTTCTTGTAGGGTTCGTATATTCTTTCCTTGAAATAAGCCAGTCTTTTGTCAAGAGTGCGATTCATTAAGGTGTTCCCATCCAATATCATACAGTCAAACACCAAATATTTAGGCTGCATCTGCCCACTTGGAAGCTTGTCCATCACAAGTTCGCCATCGATAAGGGTGTTGATGTGGAAGCTCTTCACGTCTTTTGGTACAGGAAAGTGTAGAGTATTCGGTGGGATAATCCAATAATCATTCTTCCGATCAATGAGAAATTGTACCTCCTCGTTATATTCGTTACTTGTTAGGTAGAGAAGAAATCGCATGCCATCGGACTTCTCGCAGACGTAATAGCTATTTTCAATAATCAATACATATAAAGGTACCCGGACACGCAATATGGGCTTACTCTTGTTTTTTCAACTCCTCCAAATGCCGCCTCGCAAAGCTTACAGGTTGCGCCCCGGGAAAGCTAAGCTGCTTTCGATCCAGCAATTGCGCAACTTGACTTCGCATATGATGAAGATATTCCCCTCCTATTCTCTCACCAGGAGCCTCGATTATTGAGACTGGGCCTGTCGTCGACATCTTGGGGGAGGATGCTTTCGAAGCAGCAAATGCAAGATTCCGAACCAAAGGCTTGACGTCTCGGGAGCAAAAGCTGAGTTGTTCTGCAAGGAGCTGTAGATGCGCAGAAATGCCAGATTATCCGCCAGTTGTCCTTAGATGCAAGGTAAAGGATGGGTGGGAGGCTTTGAGAGACAAAGGGTTGAATGTGGGCTGCGTTTGTAAGGAAGGCCGGCGAGAAAAAGGAACGACCTGGAGAGGCGGTCGAGGTCGGGGTTGGTGCGATTCTGGAGGTCTATGTTGTGCGGACATCTATCCTGTCCATGCTGCCAGTTTTGCAGCTTCGGGACTAAGTCATCTCTCGTAGCAAGTTGAGGCGCAAAGCTTTTTTGAAGATTGAAGCTCGCAAGAGACGGAGGCATGTTTGAGGTCCGGGGATCACGTGCACGTCCAAGCTTCAAGGGTGGGTTTAGCGAAAATTCTAATCCAAGTACACTTCGCTTCTCTTCAGGGGGGTTAACAATGAAAAATAGTTGAACAGGTATTTTTTATGGCAAATGGATTTCTAAAATATAATTGACTTGAAATTCAGATATAACAAATTCTTCCTCTCCCGATTTTGAGAAGAGTAGAACGACCCCCACAATATTAACAGGGGTCATTCGGTGCAACCAAACAGCATTCTCTCGTTATAGGCTTCAACATCACGATTGCAATTTTTAAAGTGACATTTGAAAACAACCTGCGCGTATCTATTTTTACTGTAAGGAATGGCCTGCTGGCGATCATTCAGCGCTGTGTGTTTCAAGCACTGGGAAATCGACCCGCTATGCTATGTTGCAGCGGAGGAAGTTGTTCCAGCGTACCAGTTATTGGAAATCTCACAGGACCTAAACGCTGAAGTTCTTCCAAATATTTACGGAGAACAAAAATGCTAGAGTGAACAGTTTCCTTTTTTAAAAAAGGGCTTTTCATAACCGATCTTGCAAGTGGCAGTCCTCAATCTTAGTACCACGACTTCTGCTCACGCTCAACGAAAGGTGGCCACGACTCAGGATCAAGCAGATGAATACAATAATTTTAATTCTTGGGTGCCTAGTGTTTGCTTGCGAGAGTTGCAGCTTTCAATTCCTTTGCTGTTCAAAAATATCGATGAATTTTCGCCCATCCGTGGTCCAGCCACTTGCAAGATGCCATATTCAGCACGTCAACAGCAGCATCTATTCTTCGTTCGCGGATACCTCTGCAGCTCCTCTCTGAAAAATAGCTTGGGAAGATAGAGCGTGTACTCGGTGACCCGATTGGCTCCGAAGATTCGGCCAACTCCTCCGATGACCCCTTCATTTTTCGGCATCTCAGCACCTTTCGGCAAGTTTCTCTAGCCCCCTGAGATGCCCCGCGCCTCACTCTTCAGCCGTCACTGCCGCCCACCCAGGATGGCTTTCCGTGTCACAAATCAGCATCGCCTTGTCTATTGAGAGCCCATGCTCACCCAAGCCCTGCTGTAGGACCCGTCTTCCAACTGCAGATGGTGTAGTGCCCACTGCCCAGCCAACATTCAAGTCTGCCTAACAACCAGTCAACCTCAAACGACTCCAAGCGCTCGACCGCATGACAATTATCAAGCCATCCATCCGAACGTCGTCTCGTGTTAATCTATATCAAGAAGACTCAGCACAGGAAGGTTCCGAACCGCTCCCTTGGGATAGGCAATCACAACTGTGCATAAAACCAACCAATATCGCAGAGAATTTCTGCTTTAGGACTCGTTCTTGTTCACCCATGAACAACCGCACTGCTGGGACAAGGTGTGAGGCATCTTGGAGTGGGCGAGACGCTGTCATGAAGCCCCCATCTTCAGCTTTGGCGTCTGGATTGGTCGAGAACGATCACCTGCCGGAGAAGTCGTTATCTCCTTATTCGTGCGCGAACATCTGCAAGCCTCCTTCTCCACTGTTGGTGCCTTGATTGTGTTGAGATTCCCTGCGAGCCTCTTTCTTCACAGTTCGAGTCTAGATTACCTGTCGGAGTTGTTGACCTGCAAGCCTCCATCTTCAGATTTGGCATAGCTGACGAGTGAGGATCATTTGCATCACAATTACTACCTACCGGATAGGTTGAAACGAACATCTGCAAGCCCCATCTTCACAGACGGTCTAGATTGGTCTGGAAAGATCACCTGGCCTCGCTGTTGACTCCCCCTTATTCACCAACAAGCCCAGAGCCAATTGCTGAAACGAATCCCTTATTCGCACATGCAAATCTGCAAGCCCCATCTTCAGTGTCAGCGCCAAATCGACGAGTATCATCACAGTCAACACCTCTCCGAGTGGTTGAGATAAATCTATCTGCAAGCCTATCTGCATCTGCGCGGAAAATGGCATGAGCAAATCATCAAACCCATTTTTATTTGCATCTTTTGAGTGACTCCGTCCATAACAACTTTCTTCAAGCGACATCTAAGTGATCCGAGTCAGTAATGACAGATCTTAGACCTTTGATGATGTTTCCTGAGACTTTCCATCGACGATAAGCCTGAAACCTCTAGCAAGTAGTTGAGATCTGTCACATGCTTAAGATGCGATATTCAGGGTGAGATCTAGACTGCGTCGTATGAGCGAGATATTTCTGTCTTGGGCGAATGTCGTGTCGTCGGCAACGCCAAATTTACTTCGCGTTGCCTTCTGTTCGGCATCCCGAATCGAAACTTCCTCCCTGTCCTTCCGGTCTCGACCCCCAACAACCAACCCTCACGGGCACTCACTCACTCACTGCCACGTCTGTCGGTCTGCCATCTGTCTCCGCAAAGCTCCGCGAAAAGAACCCGCCTGCGTCGCGCTGTGATAAGATCTAACTATAGATCCATTCATTCATCCCGTCCCTCTCCAGACGCTGATGTGAGATCTCTTGCTTCGCCTCTCCCCAGCATTTAAGGGTCAACGCTACCAACTCACCCACGACGGTAACCTTATCCCAAAGAAGACTGCTTCCGACGATTGAAGCTACTTGGAAAGGAAGCTTGTCCAAGAAAAGAAGGCAAGCGAGTATTCTCAGCCAGGACGTGAAAGACTGCCTCGTGGTGCGGGAACGAACTCCAAGCCCCTCTTTCTCCCTTCCCCAACTTGCCGAGTCTGAACCCGACAGACTATGCATCTGCCATCACATGCCACCCTCTCCCGAAGTCGAACTCAATTAGAATAATCCCAAGCGCTTAAAGGGTTCCAATGCAACAGGTGAAGTTAGCTCCACTACCAACAACAAACACTCCAACACCTCACCAATCCCCATCCATTCCTACCTTCTTTTTCTAACTTCTATCCGTATTTCGTAAAGTTCAAGTCCAATGAAGCAAAATCCTTCCAAATTCACGTGAAATTGAAAATAGCCACCCAAACATGGAAGGAGCATTTCCGTCACTTCCCTCCTTCCTTCCACCCAGCAAATACTCGATCCCAATCCCCGACACACGGCGCTTGCGATCGTTCTGGATTTTCCAGAAAAAAGGCACAAACATGACCTCTCATCTTTCCAACAAAAGTCAAGGTGTCTCACACCGTTGGAAGTGTGCAAGGTTGTAGACTTGCCCGAAACCTTACACGCCTAGGAAGGAGATGACTTGTGCAGGTGGCCAGAATCGATATATCTATCATAACACACATATCTCGAACCCGATCTCGAGAAACAAAAGTCTGAGATCTCTCCCCGTAAACCAAATGTCAAGTCGGCGATGTTTCTTAGCTCCCTACGATAGATTGCACATTCCTCACCTCCACACTCTGTCTCCACAAACCAACCGCCCCTCCTTCCTCCCCAGCCATTCAAGGGGCGTAGTAAACGCTCTGACGGTCCCAGTGATCTGGTTTAGATGATGTGATAAAGACCAAAGTAGACAATGCACCCAGCAGATGACTGAACAAAAATAAAATGCATTCAATTCCCAGCAGTTCGGGCCCTAAAAGATGAATGCATGTTATCTTGTTTAGGAAACAACTCCGTCGCGGAGATGCCCAAAAGCAATCACGGCTCCTAGTGCTCTTAACCGCATACCTATAGAGGAGATACTCATTCTAACGGCAGTAGTGCTTTGTAAAAGTACCGTGGATATTATTGTTATGAACCAAACATGAAAGCGAAAGCCGGTTTCACGTGAGAACTACCGGTCAGAATCAGATGGGTGTTGATTCATGTGCAGGAGATCGCCCAAGCCACGAAGACGCCAACACGTATTTCGCCGCCAAAAGGAGATCTGAGTGTTTTGGGCAAGCCACCATAATGTCTGACCTTAGCGCCTTCGAGTACAAACCACTTAAGATGCTGAACTATGACATCAGTGTCGGACGATGGCTTTCGCAATCAAAGACACCCTCAAAACAAAAACTGCATCTTCACAGTTCGGCAGCGGGGAAGAGGGCACCTTTCCGAACCCGTCGAAAAAGGGGGAAGCAATCAAGGGATAGATGCAGAAATCTACTCTGGCACTCGAGTGCAGAATCTTGGCTTGCAAGAGGAATGTGAGATCTAATGCGATGAGGTGAAAATCATATGATAATGATATCGATATCCACAATCTGTAATGGAAGAAGTGTTCTCCTTGCATCAAGGGATAACTCACACACACAAAAGAAATACCTCCTTGGTGTCGTAGGCTGGCTGTTGAATACGAAAAAGTCGTTGCTGTGAGACGGTGACACAAAGAACCTTATTGCCGGAAGCAATTTTGCCTGTTGCGCCATTATGCACATTTCAGTTGGAGATCTCGACGGGCAACCTTATAGTGGCTTTTATTGTTGCTTTTCCCACGCTCCGAAAGGGGATCTTGAAGCTTTCAATTATCGGAAAGCCACTGAATTCACTGTGGCCAATTACCATCGGACCTTGCTCCGTAAGCGTTGGTGGCGTGTATGGACAGCAGGGCTAGACCGACGCAACTCTAGTGAAGTGTGGAGAAGGACGTTCTTTTGCTGTAGCGGGAATTCAGTACCGAGGTGAGACTAATGCCCATCGAGAGAATATTCGGTTTTCCTATACACTGAATGGTTGGTGATGAAATTCGAAAGTGCATCTCAACCTCTGCGAACGCATGCCGTGTAATCAACGTGCTGACGGTATTACTGCATAAGGATATGTTGCATAATTCCATAGAGAGTCATGTTGCTGCATCTTAAAGTTCTGTGTAACTGATGGTGTTAGGCCGTACACCAGAAACATCGCGAGAAATTAAGCGCCTTGCTGTCCCACCTCCGCCCATCCTTCAACCTGCAACTGTGCAACGGCAACTAACTGTTAGTTTGTGTCTCTGATTCGAAAGGTTAAAGACTATTAATAGACCAGGGCGGGGTAGATCGGCAGGCTTCGGCTGGTACAGACCCAACAAGAGGAAATATGTTTGAAATAAAGAAATATGCGGATGGTGTGCTGAAGAAAGCGGGAGTGAGGGTGGGCAGCGGGCAGAGCAAGATTGCTGTCATACGCGTGGAATAATATCAGACTCGCGCTTTTAACATCTCTAATCTCTATTACCGCACCGCCCCCAGACAAGAGCACCCTTTTCTTTGAACCTGCAGCCAGCGAATCTGGGGTGACCACGCATTCGTTGGGATGCTCCCATGGCAGTGCATTCTGCGATGCGCACATGTTGGGCGCGTACGGTGTAAAGTGTTTCTATTGCTTCCTACCTCAGGTCTTCGTCATTCGCCCTCATGGCTGACTTCTGACTGAGGATTGCCTGGGTAGACCTGCCACGAACGCGGCACACACCCAAGGATCCATCAAATCACAAGATCGCAAAAATCTGCGGGAAGGGCAATGCGAACCGGTTACCAGACCCGACAGTTTGGGTCGCCAAATGACCCTATGAGAACACTCGCTCGATCCCCAAGAGCGTGTGGCATTGTAATAAATCCGAGACACTAGGCAAGGCAGGTGCTGAAGAGAAGGACAAACAGCTAGCTGGCAGGAGAATGATAAATCAGTGTGTGAGAAGTTCTCTCCCTATATTCTGCTCCAACCCACTTGGTGTTTCTAGTACACATTCTGCCACACTTGAGTTCCCCTCTAACAAAGAGGAAGGCACCATCGATACCAATCCTTAGGTTCAACTGCTGTAAGCATAATCATCCTTTGTTGGCGTGGGAGGAATGGTTGCATAGGACAGGCCTCATTGAAACCAGTGGCAGTCCTCGGCCTCCCGAGCGCTTGGAGCCTGGGCGTGAAATTATACTTCTTTGTCCTTAATTCGGGCCGCGCAGTTCGAGCCGGGCCGGGATAAGATGATAACCCAAGGCCTGACGCTCCTGTTGGCTTTGCCGTGTCGGCACCAACAAATCATGTTGGCCGAAGGGTGACATTGTTGAAGATCCATGTTCGGCCCACGATGCTGGAAAACCCCTCACGAGAACATGGGTCTGAATAATAATTCAAATGTCATTGGGTGTTCCGCGAGCTCTCGCTTCCATAAGCCGGGCTGTATGTTGTCTCGCGCTGAGCAGTCTACATTCCTACTCGCTTGCTCCTTTACCATTATCTGCACTGTAACACATGAGATGACCCAAAGATCTGGTTCGGYCGCACGAACGTAAGACCGACTATATTGGTTACAACCCTGCTTGGTTGTTGGTGTTTCTCCTCTCACTTTATATACTTCGGTGCTTCACCATTAGTCCTACACCAACTCCAACTTTCTTGTTATATTTGACGGCATCTCTGCAAAGTTTCGCCCTGATATATTCGAAGCATTCTCTCAGCATGTACTTTCCGAATATCAACGAGGAAGACAGCTTACGCATCACCGTCAATATTTCCTCCCAATCACCACCCAACATGGGACAAGACCGGATGGCGCTCTCAAATCTGCTCAACCCCGTAGTAGATGAACAGCAGAATTCCGAAACCGATCCATCCCAGCAAGAACGAAAGATGTCCGATATCTCTATGTTGCTCAACAATATCAAGATGAGCGAGTCATATGAGCAGCACCTGCCGCCTGTAGCGCTTTCCCTAAGGATGGCCAGCACAAGCCGAGGGCGTCGTCGAAGAAGCTCTCCCATGGCTCAGTCTTGTCCTCCAAGACTAAGCCATGAGAGAAAAGAGCATCGCAACAGTCTCCAAAGGTCATCGACACCCAGGTCTGAGGTTTTCATGTGTCCCGAGCCTTGGGTACAGTCGCCCGAAAAGGCACGGGTTCGAAAGAGGCCTATTCCAACGCACTCGAACCGACCATATTCCCCAGAGGCAGTCGACTTTATTCGATATATGAAAGAAGACTGCGGCCATAAATGGGATGACGTCCCAGAATTGTATTACCGGCAGTTTGTTGAACATGCCCCGACAAAATTCAACGACCGCACCACTGCCCAGGCATTCTCGTCTCGATACTACCGAGACGATAAAGCCCCAATGCTCGATAAGAATTGGAACTTCATTCGATTAGAAGATGGTCGCATCAAGTACAGACTCGCCAAGGTCAGGGAAAGACACACGCCCGAGGGAAAGAAGGAGGACATTCCCTACACGCTCATCGACAAGCATCCAGACCGGGCGGTGACTTACAGTTGGGTCAGTGAGGAACACAAGGCAGAGGCAGAAAGGATACTCAGAGGCGAGAGAAGCGGAACCAGTAAGTGCCGATACCAATCACATAGGCTTCATAGACTAACAAGTCAATAAAGGGAAGGACATATGGCGAATAATAATCTTTCGCGCTTGCCAAGACGACGAACAACGAAAACGCCACAGAAATTAGAATCTCTGGATCCATTGTTTGCTCTTGGCTTCAACGTGTTTTGAGAAGCAGACTATAATGATTCTGGTATTAACAAGAGGGTTGGCGTTCTGGGGTTCAGGGACAAGGCTCATCGCACATGTGGTCTATAAGAAGGGTGGGTTCTAGCGTTGCGGTATTCAGGCTCGAGTGTTATCGTGTATGTGTTCGCAAACATCATTTGCTTCGCGGTGGATATCTATTAATGTATCTTAAATCGAAGGAAAGTAATCGTCACCACGTGTTGCCTCTGCAAATTTGTCCGATAAAAAGAGCCTACTTTGTCATTGTTAATCCTTTCATTTCTCTAAAATTTTACAGTACCTAAATCTGTTCAGGAATCAGTCATGAATGCACTGACCACTTATTCATCATCATCCTCTTCAGCCGTAACAGCTCGCTCTCCAGATTGGTTCGTCCACGGGTGCTTGGCCCAAGGGTATTTAGTGCTCTCCTCGTCGCTGAACTCCACATCATCCTCGTCAAATTCTTCGAGATCAGAAGCATTGTGGGTTCTGTACAGGTATGGGTTTCGACCATATTCATCATCAGAGTCGACCTCCTCGTCAGGATAATCCGCAGTGTAGTGGTTTTCGGCTAACTCAATTAGTGCCATCTCACAAAATATAGAATTAGCTTACCGTTTTCATCCTCCTCCTCATCTTCCTCTTCTTCATCGCTATCCCAATCTTCCAGGTAGAAGTCATCAATGTCTGGCTGGGAATCGAGAACAAGTAGGCCAATATTCTTCGGGTTGCCAGTTGATTCCAAAGTATGAGCAGGTATACGGATATAAGTGTCAATTATGTATTCCGCGTCATCATCCATTTCGTCCCCACTGAAAGAGTCATCCACATCCATCTCGTTGTGAAGTTTTTCGGGCGCTTGCTCCGGATGTCGCTCATGATATCGCATTGCTGGTTTTTTTGGCTTGAATCTAGATTGAGAAGGTTTCGAGTGATTGGAAGAGATCAGGGGTTTGTTTGCGGTATTGTCAATTTCGGATGCAGCAATGTTCTTGCCAATCTCTTGCAAGGTATAAGCCTGCATTTCTGCAGCAAGTTGCTCGGAATTAACATCCCACGGCATCATCAACCCGGAAGGCACTCGTAGGTCTTTTGGTTTAGAATTTGACGCGACCAAATTATTGGGTCCAGGTACGATATTAGACTTCGCCGACACTGCGGGGACTCGAGAGGCCATTCCAGGTTTCTTCTGTTGACGGTGCTCTTCAATCGGAGCTGACTTCTCTGCAACGTCTGGACCAGCATCTGCTTCTAACTTCTGTCGTTTAGGTTGTCCGGTGCGAGATTTTCGCTCCACGAACACAGCTGGTTGGGCAGGGCGCTTTCGTGCCTTTCCGCTAGCAAGAGGGGCAGGTGGATCTGTGGGTGTTGAGCTTCTTGACATATGGAAACGTCGAAGTTTCACAGCCTGGGATTCAGGGACAGCATCATAGCTCGCCAGGTTTTCCGAAGGCTTGGTGTCATTTTGCAATGATGGTATTTGTGTAATCGCGTCAGGAACAGATGCTTCTAAGCCGACTGCTGCGTCAACCTGCGAGGGTAGTTGTGGGGATAATTGGGTTGCAGGTATAGCTGGTGAGTGAGTGCCAGCAGCTCGATGAGGTTGTTTGATCTGGCGCACATTTGGGAATGGTGGCTGGAGCTCAGCTGAAGTGCTTCCAGCTTCGGGGACAGGTTGTCTCGAGAAAACAAAATCGGTGGCTCTGCGCAGCCGCTTGCCGTGAGGCTCGTGGACTCCTAGAGAACAATGTCAGCTTGACTGTCATGTCCATAGGAAACGCTGCAAAGGAGACCTACGGAGGAAGTCGACTGGATCATCTGTGGCCTTCCTCTTGATCTGGATCGTGACTGGAGGTACAGACATGGTGGTGGTAGTCGTTTATTGACAAAAAGCAAATCCTCAAAGAATGGCTCGCATGCTACTATTGAGTAGTTCGCGAATTAGTAGCCGCGCAGCGTGTGGTGGAAAACGAGCGGTCATTCAAGACTTCAGGATTAAGGTTGAATTGAGGTTAAGGTTGTGATAAACTAGATTCAATATTAAATATGGCATGTCGTGTTTTGATAATAAATTATGATAACCGAGGAGGGACCCACCTTCGGTTTAAACAATCAAGCTTATCTTAGCGGCACGTGCAGGATTTGCCTTGTGATATTCAACACGACCCACATCTAGTCATGAAGCAATTCACCCCCTGATATATTTTCTTACACGCAGCCTTTCACCAAAATAAGCATATCAAATAATACTAAGCCGTAGGACTGACACCTGCTTCGTATTTCTCTTTTTTTATAAAGAAAGTTGGTTCAAAAGAAAGAAAGTCTTGATTTTTCACAAATCTCCTGAACTCCAAGCCGCTACAGCTTTTTCTTGGCGGCAGAATCCTGCTTTCTCATTGGTAGAAATCCAAATTCGACCTCACATGATTAAGTTGGTAACCACGCGCAGCGTAGCGATTAAGGGGTCTAGGGGGTTCTCCAGGAAGAAAAAAAAAAACACCTTAAAGCTCAATATAATTAGGCAAGCTCTATACCCACGCTTTAGAGGCTTGCCGAACCATGACTTCCGCTAGGCGAGGAATAAGCCGTTAAAGCGGAGGTCATCTTATGAATAGTTTTAATACACTGACGAGCTGCCATGACTTCTTTAGTATCGTCTATATCCAAGAGCTCCTTCGGCGTGAACCTCCCTTCTACGCCAGGCCACGACCCTTTTGCCATCTTGTTACATCTTCTGTCAATCAACCGCTGCACTTCGTCTAGCATGCACATGTGGAAAGTAAGATGCGGCTCTGTAATACCTTCGAACAGACCGTCTCCTCTCGCCTCGTGCCAACGCAGGAGTTCCATAGCAATTTCTAGGGCATCGGCCCGTATGTTTTCTTCCGTTCGCCTCGCTGTTGCTACCTTATAAGTGTCTAATTCGCCGATAAGGAAAGGCCAGTACTTCCCACAATAGCAACTAACTTGGAGTGGCAAGACGGCAATGGGGGCCTCACCTGCTTCATCCACCGCCATAAAAGGGATACGCGCATCAGCGCCCGCGTCGAGGAGCAGTTTGACAGCTTCAGACTTCAGCGAGCCGGCCGCGCACTGAAGCATCGCCAAGCCATGCTGGTCGGGCGAATTCACGCATTGTAAGATTAACTCGCGTCCCCACGAAAGCGCCACACGGAAGGCCTCCAGGGTCAGCGGATAACGGGTCACGCACATAGCAAGCAGTCTGTGCATGGTAGCCACAAGTATAGCATCATTGGAATTGTTGTCAGCGCTCTCTGGTTTGCGTCCAAGGACCAGGTTTAGCAGCTCTGTATCTAGGATGAAAATGCTGCTGTCGGTTGGGAGGGCGTTGGCCTTGGCATCGTACTCGAGCAACGTCGCCCACATCTCGCGGGACGATGAGGAAGACACAGCGACACAGAGTTCCAGGGGCGTCACTGGTACTAAACCACGTGTACGCGCGTTTGCATCGACTCCTTTCTCCAGCAGGATACGCATGAAGGAGGCGTGGCGGTTGCAAATGGCTAGATACAGGCAGTTATAGACTCCATCGCTGAAGCTCGGCGACGGAGTAGTTGCTCACAATCAACTCTAGGATGCGGTTCCAGGCTGGGTTATTCCTAGATACCCACATGCCCGAATGTAGGGCCGACTTGGAGTCTCTGAACCCGTGCCTGACCGCTGACCTGGGGCACACCCCCAACAAGGCCTCTAGCACCTCGAGGTTTGGCTGGGCTCTTGCCCCGCAGAGGGTAAGTTGGAGGCTTTAAAAATGGTTGATCAAACCGAATCCAGCGCATAGCTGGATGGTCCGCTGTATGGCCAATGTGCCGTCGTGTCCGTGGGCAATCTAGTGCCGGAAGGGGCGGAGGATGGCAAAGGAAAGTTGTCTGTAGCCAGGGGGCAGGACAGCACATGCCGTGTCGTCGGAGAGAAGATCGGAGGCGATTTCATAATAGTAGTGCGAGAGGGCATATTGGATGCCGAAGTGGTGTTTGGAATGGGGAGCAAGGCATTCACAAGGGTACGGTTCCGTGTGATAACGGTCCATTCGAGGGGTCCCTCTTCGAGGACGATGTCATGGGCATTGAGCTAAACTCTGCCTAATGGAGTATCCGTACTGGCGCCGTAAGCGATGAGCAAATCCACGGCATCCTGAATGTCAGCGCTTGCAAAGAAGATTGAGAGATGCGAAGGTGTAATGCCCTGAATACTAGGACTTGACGCATTCGCACCTCGTTTGAGGACAAGTTTCAGTATCGACAAATGGCCGCCCACACACGCGTAGTGAGCCGCATTAAAGCCTGCTGCCGAGATGTCAGCGATGTCGTTGTTGCGAAGCAGTTCGGTCACCATCACGTCGTCACCCAGTAATGCCGCGACATGAAGTGACAGGAGGTCGTCCGTAACCAAAATATCACACTGAAGCTGTAGAACAGCGAAGTTGCCAGGATACAGCAGGCTAGCTCTTGTCAAGGCCTCTCTGATATGATTCACCAAATTTGCGTTTTCGAGCCGGATTCTGTTCGCAAGGTACAACTCGGTGGGGATGGAAAGGTCACTTTCTATGTCCGCCACCCCCATGGCCGTACTGGACCGGATGTCGGTTTGCGTGACGACCTCTGAGGGAGGACCAATGGCCTCACGGACCCTATTCTGCTACCGGCTCGCTTTTGTAAGTCCTTCCAAAGCTGCCATATCCAGCCAGCGGAGGACTTTAGTGTTGTTGTAGGTGGTGCCGAACGCAGTCGAGTAGCACTTGGACACGGTCATGGCGGCGTGGGTGTTTTAACTTGTTAATTGTAGAATATTGCCCAATTTTTGAAGGGAGAATACTTACGTGATTAGTGCTAGTATAAATTCATATTTGGGAGTATTCGTTGCCCAAAGGATAACAAAGGAGGCCCCAAACGTAAAGCTACAGTAGGTGATGGCTCTAGTCGAGTTGTTGCCAAGGCTGATGAGCAGAATAACAGGTAATCCTACATCGGAATGTTGACACAAGCAATTTCCACTTTTGTCTTTGGACCTGAGCAGTTGCTGTTATAACCTGAGCTGCGTCCTAAGCCCCCTGAGTATGCCGCTGAGTCAGCCAGAGCCTACGTAGGGGATCCTTTTCTGACCCCTTGAGAATCGGGTATTGTTTCCACGTCTGTCTATATATGAATTTTGTAAATGCCTGTTATCTGGAACATAGCCACCTTCGAACCCATTAGAATGTCGTGATGGTATCCGGTCTCACTTCCCTGCCGGAGCCGATTTGGATCCCCTCTGGCTTAGTTTCACGTGATTGGGTGCAACAGGCAGGGAGGACGGAGGGGATGCACACATTCGACTTGCCGGACATGGGGTTCTCACGAGAACTTGAAATATCGGCGATGATGGAGCTCTCGCCAACGCCTAGGGAACTTGAAATATTTCGGTTTCCCACCGTGGCACGGCACGGCACGGCTTGACGGAAAACTGGCTGGAGACCACGTGACTTCTCCCAACACCGTCATCGCCGTGGGCATAAACGTCAGCAAGTTCTCAAAGTAGAGTGGGGCACGAAAAAGTCTATGGACGGATAACGACGCAGATACCTATTTAGGAGTCTGGTGGGTGGACCAATTTCCGAAGCATGTGCTTGTACTCCGGTCCTGTACCCATTTCAAAGGAACCCTCGCGTGCTCTGTGGAGAAAAGTTGAGGAGAAGGAGAGGGCAAAATGGTTCGGAGAAGGTTTGCTGTTATTACGGCTAGGGCTAAGAATAATAGTATTTGGACTTTAGCTAAGGAGTAACTAGAGTATAATCTTAATATAGTCGATAAAGCTTAGTCATGAAACGGAAAGTCTAGTGTATCTGGGATTAACTCTCAAAAGCCGCTAGTTTATCTAGTATATAGTAATAAAAAATAAGCTAAGAAGCGCTAAGGCTAGAAAGGCGAGGGGTTACGAGGTAAGCTATAAGTGGGGGGATAGCTAATAAAAGTAGGAAAAAGGAGACTTTAGAGATAATTAAGGGGATGTCGTTTGATTTTTAGGGGGCGGTGAATATAGGGATAATATTACAGAGTTGGTTTTTTTGTAGGAACTAGTAGGTTTGCGTTTTCGAATACTATTATATACACTAGGGATTCGATTAGGAGGTATCGATAGAGTTTGTTAGAGGAGGGAGATAATAGGGGCGCGAGGAGTCATCTTATTACTAATAGGGTTTAGAGTGCTTATCCTTATTATTTGTAGTAGTATATTTTTTTTTAGAGTGACGAAATATTAATAGCTTATTAGAAGTTCTGTGTCCATTCTTCGTACATCATCAACGTAATGCCTCATCAATACCCACCTCATCGACCCCGGTTATGATTTCTTCAAGAGGAAGACGGCCCCTTTCCAATAATTCAATTTCAGAACTCTTATATGCACTCAGACGACGCAGAAATGCACGCGTTGCCTCTGTCCTCTCTTTAAATATCTTCGACATATACTCATTGCTCATGTTCAAAACGACGGGGCCCATCCGACCCAGTAAGTCTAGGGGGGTTTCGCCCTCATTATTGCGTACATTGACATTGAAGTCTTCGCTCTGGCTGGCGAGATGACTTTCAATGATCTCCAAGGCGGTAAGATTGGAGGCAGCCGCGGCTGAATGGATGGGCGTGTTACCCTCATCGTCGGGCGTTTCAACATAAGATCGGCCGGAAAAAGTTCGCAGGAGGAGCTGCAATACAGCGTACCCAGACGAGTTACTTCCCAAGTCCGCTGTAGATTGATATTAGCTTGTGTAGATTAACTACAAATTGTGACAAATGGTTGACTTGAGGCGCACGCTTACCGTGATAGAAACCACTGACAGCGAAATGAAGGAGCGTTTTGCCCGAGGTGTCTGCTCTGAACCTGGGCTTTGGCTCAAGATTGAGCACATACTCGACCTGGCTGAGCGTGATGATATTCGTTACAACAGATCCAGCCGTTAGATATGCCATTAAAGTCATTTTGGCCTCATATTCTCTGTGGTGGAAAAGTCTCAACGTGGGAATTTCGTAGGCATCGTAGTCTAGACAATATTGCTTTCGCAGCATCTCTGCAGACCTCAGGTGTTCTGGAGTTCCTTCTAAAACCAAGAGAACGAATGGTGGCGCTTCATCTTCATTCTGAGCTGAGATAGCCAGCAGCGCTCTTGCATCTAATCCTTGCGGACGAGGAACCTCTCCGCTTTCGATGGCGTCTAAGATTCGCATCAGGAAATCGGGCGCGAATCTAGCAGCTATGTGGAAGACGTTGAAGCCTTTGTTTTCAAACAGGAGCGGGTTGGCTCCAGCGCACAAGAGTTCCTTTGCACCGTCAAGGTTGCCCCTCTCGGCGCACCAGTGGATAGCAGTCATCCCACAGCTATCAACTGCATCTAAGTCCGGACATGCGGCCGAGCTGAGTATTACCTTCAACAAGTCGATTCGTCCTCTGTAGCAGGAGATGATCAACGGTGTACTATCACCTTCCATCAATCCCATGGATCTGAAGGTGGACGACATGTTCTCTTGCAATATCAAGTCAGCGACTGACTTCAACTTTATATCTGTGTCCGAACCGCAAACTCGTCTGCAATAAAACTCGGTCTGATGGAAGAGAAAGTTGAATGCGAGCGCTTTCTCTTGCTCAAGAGGGGAGATGGACATTCTCTTGTTCTCGTTGTCCTCCAAGTGGCGTTTTCCGGCTTGCTCGAATATAGAGGCAAGTAAATCGACATCGAGAGTCCGCAGAGCGCCTACAGCTGCTCTGAAGTTCATCTTGGAGTGGACTAGGGGGTTAGCCCGAGCTCGAAGCAACACCTGGGCAGCTGCGCCGTGCGAAAAATCCCAGCCTATGAAAAGTTGAGAGCAGCGGCGTGTTCCCTTCCAGATCTGGTTCATCCAGGGCAAGCCCTGCTTGGAGTCCAATTTGTATAATATGGTAGATGCTATCCCTGCTTCTGAATCGGTTGAGGAAATGGAGTATCGTCCGACCATCCTTTGCATCTTTTACTCGAACATCAGCTCCGTGCTTTATAAGGAACAGAGCCATATTTAAGTGCCCATTGAGACAGGTAATCCAGAGAGGCGAGTAGCCAGGAGTATCGCCGATGGCGTTGACGTCGGCACCAAGGTCAATAACCAGAGCCTCAGCCATTTTGACGTCTCCCATAAGGGCTGCGATTTGAAGAAGAGTTAAACGTGAATCGCCAATGGACTCAGTGCACTCTTGTTTTCTCACCGAAGCAATGAATTGGTCTTTCTTTGATATATCGAAATGGGGATCACCGCGGCCATCATACCCTTCTAAGACCTGGAAATCAAAGGGTTCGTAATCGCTTTGAGGCCCTCCAAGGACTAGACAAGCCGATAAAGTCACTGTTTTCATCTCATTTAGAAAAGACGAATCTAGATATTGCTCGTAGCCCGTCGGATCTTGCCTGGACCAGAGACGTAGGGATGGAAAAATCTCCAAAGTCTGTTGCGAATTCTGAACACTCTCAAAGAGAGAAACGTGCAAGTCCTCTTTTGCGTAGTTGGAGAGTTCCCCTCGTATTGCCGTCTCCAAATCCTTCGGCACCGGGCGACCAAAAGATACAAGGAGGTTTGCGACGGCTGACAGAGCCTTTCTAGAGCCAAGTCCAATAGCTCTCTTCAACCAGTTAATACTTTGGTTCAAATCTCGAGCCACTCCAATACCCTCAAAGTGAGCAACAGCTAACTGATATGAAGCTTCGGGTGCGCTCGATTCGTCATCTTGGGAAGAACTATTGGCTTGCTGGAGCAGGTCCCGGTGCAATTCTTTTGCCACTGAGTCAGGAAGTTCAACTGGATTGAAATCCCTTGACACCTCAAACTACAAAAATTAGTCACTTTGGGGTAACAAGGATAGAAGGGCTACCTCTAGTATTCTTGGCAAGTCTGACGTCGCATCGTATTCCTGAGCGGGGCTTGAGTTGCGAGGAGAATAAGCAAGCTCAGTCAGGAGTTCGACACGCTTTCCTGTAATTTTCTTCATATTAGACATCACTTGCTAGACAAAGCATAAGTAAAGGTCCGAGGAGATGGGAATAGGAGGCCTACAAGCGCAGCTAAAGTAGGTCCGAACAGCAGGTTAAAAGTCGATCGGATCTTGAGGAATATCCAAGCAAGAGGGGCATAGAGTAACGAAACAGCGCTATTGATAAATCGAAACATACCTGCAAGAGATATTCCTTGCATTTGCGGCCGCGATATTGGCTCCCCAGGCAAGGCAATCTCCTCTTGCATAATACCTGAAGAGTCCACCTTGAATGGTCGATTAGTCCTAGTTGACGATTAATGGTTAGCCGATGAAGAACTCCCATACCATGGTGTCATCTTTAAGCTTACCTCTGCCTCAGTGACTCAAGGTACAGCAGAAGGTATGCAATGGTGTGAATTGGCCTGCGATCGTCGGGCCTGTGGGCCAATGTATACTGAAGAACCAGTGATATCGTGTCAACTTCACTATCACTGAATTCCTCCGCCGAGCAGAGCGAAAGCATGACGTTTTCAATTGTCGTCAGCTCTATGCCATTGTCATCATCTCGTTCTTTTAATTCTCGTATCTCTTCCGCGTTGAGTTCTCCGAAGGGGTTCCCTCCCTGCAAAACAACTCGGCTGAAGAGTAGACCAAAGCTATAGATGTCCGCTTTTGGTAAGTCTGCTGTTCTAGCTTCCGTCTCTCCCATAAGCTCTGGTGCATTCCATGGTTCTGTACCAAGGCGTACAGAGAAGGAAGAGCGTTCCTCATAGTCTCCCTGTATTATAGCGAAGCCAAAGTCGCAGAGTTTGGCTCTATACTTAAAGGACGAAGAATCATCATGTTCAGCTCCATTGCCCCTGAAGACAAGGGTATTTTCCAACTTCAGGTCACAGTGAGAGATACCCCCGAAGTGAAGCGACTTTAATCCATCTAGGACATCGAGGAGTAGTTCCATTCTAACATACCACATTCGAGCATCTGAGGAATTGGCTAGGAAATCTCCCAAAGCTCCGTAGTCTGCCGCTTCGAGAAGAAGGCGAGGCCAATATCTTCCTGCCGTCGGTACCTCATCCCACGCAACGCCCAACAATCTCACAATGCATTTTGCGTTTCGCACCGACTCATTAGCAAGAACGCGGACCTCATTTGTGATAGCGGCTAGCTGGCGTGAGTCTTCCACAGCTTGAGAAGGCTTGGGCACGATCCTTTTCGTGACAAATGCTTTCGGTTGTAGTGCTTCCCCAAGCTTACTAGTATCAGATTCCCTTTCGTTGAGAAACCCTTGTTTGCGGGTTAGAATGACCAGTGCCTGTGTCACAACAAACGACGTCCCCTGGCCGACAAAAACAACATCCTGGGCATCACGATTTCTGCTTCGACCCAAAACAGGCAGATTTAGCCTCCCCAAAAGGTTGAGGAATGCCGATTGCCCTATAGCAACATTGGCTTGCTTTGGTGGGTGAAGCGCCTCAGCCTCATCGGAAACCTGTGGGTAATACTGCTCCACGCCATTGACGGATGATGCAAACGACTGGATTGAATCCATGACTTCAGACAATCATGGAGGAGATATCGTACAAGATGGAAAGATGCATCAGTTGTACATGAAAGAGAAGTGTTGTCGCGAGCGAGAGAAATGGTGAGCTGTCGAAAAAGAGGCGCTGCACAGCCCTGTGTAACACTTATGTCACGAGATGGAGATAATTTGATACTATTGGATAAGATATTTACCTAGAAAAAGAAATTTCTGATCGATACTTCGCGACGTCTGTTCTCAAGACCCAAAAGTTTCCATCCCAACGTTAAGCATTTACTCCTAAACCATGGCACTGGAGATCTCCTCTTTCATAATCGGACTTAGCGGCCTCGTTGGTGTGGTCGAAAAGTCGTTCCAAATATGGCAGAGCATCTCGGAAGCAAGAGGCTTCGGCAGCGACTTGATCGGCATTGCAGCTCAACTCTCAATGGAATATTACCGCTTCCTCGCCTGGGTCCGAGTATCGCAGGCTCTACAACCTCCCGAAGGGGATGTCATTCAAAGCACCGCTTCCGATATGTTAATGGCAAAAGGGAAAATTGCTAGTCTCCCACTCAACGACGACTTGGGCTCTCAACTCCAAGCACCTATCCTGGATGCCGTGGGCCGTATTGTAACAATACTAGATGAAGTCTCGAAGATTGCAGAGAAGTATGCTATTAGAAGTGAGTCGACTACAGCGAAACAACAGAAAGCTTACTCGCCTGGGGCCGCAACCCCCAAATCACTTGCTCAAGGCCTTAGCACTGTCCTCCCAATCGTCGGAGTCCGTGGTGCAGCACTTACATCTGTAATGACTGATCATCGTCAGTCGGCATCCACTTTACAGAAGAGGAATTCATTCCGTGTGAAATTAACCTTTGGCTCAAAGCCATGGGGGCAGCCTGACAAGAAGCTCCTCGAGGACAAAGTCAAGGAGCTTGCCTACTGGAACGACAGATTGGAAGGCTTGCTTCCTCGGGCGCTGCGCACTACCATCGAGAATCAAGCTATCCCAGGTCAGATTTTGTTGGAAGAGAACAAGACCCTCTTGGATGATCTCATCAAAGCGTCTGAGCATCAAAACATAGCTGTGAGAACACATGCTAAATTGTGGAAAGAGCGTATCGAGTTCTCGAAGAACGCCAAAAGCCAGCTGATGATTCTGGAGAGCTGCAGACGTTCTTCAACGGTGGTAGTTCCTCTTACTGGATTGTCCCAGAGCCAGTGCGAACTCTCTTTGGCAACGCTCAATGTCGGTGAAGATGGTGAGCTGCTACAATCTCTCTCAAGACCGTACTAACCAACAAATGAGCTCCTCCAGTTGTCACCGTTGAGTGGTACCCGTACGAGAGTCTTGGTTGGAGCGTAGAGGATCTCAAGCTAGCTACAGGCAGACTTGCAGAACTTGTCCATCTCTGTTCACGGGAAGAGCGCCCGCAAAGCCTCAGAACTTTGGAGAGTATCTGTTTTGTGGACGATGGAAAATCTCTTGGATTCGTCTCACGGCTGCCCGGAAACATAAGCTCAACGAAGCAACCCACGAGCTTGTATTCCTTGCTGCACCGGGACTCAGACGCCCGCGAGTTTCGACCACCAGAGCTTGGTCAAAGGCTTCTTCTCGCTCAAACCCTTGCCGGATCCGTTTACTCATTCAGCTTGATCAGATGGTATCACAAGGACTTCAACTGCCGCAACGTCATTTTTTTTTCGAGACAGTTCTTCTTCAGCAGCTGTAATGTTAGCGAACCCATACATCACAGGCTTTTCCATATCTCGACCTGACAATCCTGGTGAGATATCGCTAGATAAGGAGCGAGAAAAGTCTGAGATTTACTTGCATCCTGATCTGCGTGTCGCGTATCCGGAGAACGAGCGGCCACGATATTCGAGGAAGTACGAGATTTATGCCCTTGGTTTGCTCCTATTCGAAATCGGTGTATGGAGAGGCATCGAAGATGTGATCAAGAGTAGCACCTTTCTTCCGCCACAAAAATTCACTCAAACCGTTGTGAATCGTGCCTCCAAAGACCTTCCATTTTTCGTTGGCAATCAGTATAGGGATGTCGTCGTGAGGTGCTTAACATGTGTTAATGAGGATGCCGATGAGTCCACTGCGTCTCTTGACACAATATATTGGTCAATTGTCTTGGAGCTTGCGAAGTGTAGATAAGAAATTCTCAAGTTGATGATTATCAGTGAGGAAGTGGGGGAGAGAAGATATAAGTCATTTGTCAAGATTATGTTAGCCGGCCACTATGCCTAATTTATGAACAAAGGAAGGACGTGTTTAGGACCTGTGGTCGTACGGAGTGAAGTTGAGCATTTGAACAATATCTGATAATTTTGAAGCTGAATTGTTCTCACTTGCTCCTAGGCTGGAACGAATGATCATTACCAAAGTTGAGTTAGGTGCACTCGGTATATACTATTAAGACTTATTAAGACCTTAATCTAGCTAAATTGTATTTGCGTCGTTTGATTTGCCTAGGAATTAGAGTCACGTAAGCACGTGATAATACGCAATATTTGGCATGGAACAAATCTCTACTAAAACAATTGTGATCCGCTAAATATAAATTTCTACGTGTCGCTCTTGAGTAGAATCTGTGAGTAAAGCGCCCCCCAACGAGATCAACTTGGGTGTAAGATCTGTCGAATGACTCTACGGCACAAGCAGCGTCTCTAGAATCACGCAGAGAGCATTAGGGCGATACTCGGATGGACGGGTCGCCTCCATCCTAGGGGTCCGATTTGGCTCGCCTGTGTTATTCTAATTATAGGAATCAAGCAGGGAGCTAAATTAGAACCTAACGCCGTCATTCAGAGGCTGTGCTCTAATCTCTCGAACCGACGGTTCGGGAGATCACTATGTAAAGTGCAAAGATGAGATCTTATTCCAAGTATCGAGAGCTTCTTAGAGAGTCTCGACATCTGAATGCCTCTATTAAAATTCGTTAGCGTTGGCCCCTTAACATACTAGATAGATCCTCTCGAACTTTTCCTAGCGAGGTCAAGAAACTAAATGAGTTTAAATCAGCATCCGCGAACAGAGGATTTCGCGACCCCGTAATCAATTCTTGTATCCAGAATCAATATATATCTGACTCAAACCTTTATACGGTTATCTCTTTCATGTGGTGCGTTTTGCCGCACGGTATTCTTCACTATACGGACATGCCTACCTGCTTTGTATACAATTTGAATATACATATCATAGGTACTAAGTATTTCCTAAGTACTAAATATCTTTTTATATATAGAATTTTTATAGGTACTAGCATTTTTCCAGGTATAAAACAAAATTTTATATAATAATTTTCACAGGTATATATAAATTTTAAGGCACTAACTATTTTCAAGGTACTAAATATCTTAAGAAGCTAGAGATTCCCTAAGAGTTCTCCACAGGTCATACAACGAGAATCCTCATCCTCATCTGCTCCTGCTCTAGACATAGACGTAGACCTTGCGGTGTTCGGCGGATCGGTAGTAATGACAGAGTAGTCTTGAGGGCCGCTAACCTGAGAGACTCTTTCGGTGACTGCTTTTGTCCTTCCGCAGCGCCGTTCTTCTTTTCTAATTTCTCCACACGTGATGTAAGCTCTTATAGTAGCATGAGAACCAGCTGATATGTCGGGATAGCCGCAAGGGTATTCTCCGCGGACATCGTGACGGGATTCTTAAAGGAAGGAGGTGTACTGAAGTCGCTGATGAGGCAGCAAGCTACAATGCGCTTTTTCAGCTCAACTCTTATTCGATGATGATTATACGACGGAACTTTCGCCATTGGCACTCTTGTCTCTATTAGGAAGGACAGATACCCAGATTTTAGCATTGAAGAATTGAAAAAATGCATGGATTTTGAGATCTAGCACTAGGAAAATCCAAAGAGAATATCGAAGTAATTAACCTTGGTAGGAAAATTCAAGCATTTTGCAAGCCGGACAGATTGGGACACACAAAAAGAGCGCCTTATCTCCGGACGGGGCCAGAATAAAAGGATAGGTAGAGTCTTGGTTATGAAGGATGGCCTTCGAGATTGCTTGAGGAACTTTAAAAGGTTGTCGCAGCTAACGGGAGACAGTTAAGGTTAAAGAACGAGAAAGAGTGACTTTGTCATGTGACCACACAGGCAACATTACAGACGAGGATACCCCCGCGTTGCGGCTTTTCTCGGCTCGACCAGGGATTCCTTGTATTTGGAAGATTCCAAAATCTGCATCTCCGGAGTCTACTGGATCAACAAGACCAGCTCTGTGAATTGGAGACACGGCTGAATGGATGCGATGATGCAGAGACTGTGCAACCACATCTGAGTAGTCGTCGCTAGGACAAGAACCAACAACGCAAGTCGTTGCTTCGGGAAATCAAGCAAACTCTCGGTTCCTATGGTAAGCTTTATTACCCTATAGAGAACTTTCTCGGCTAAAGAACATAAGATTGTTCGGTGTGCGAGTACCGACAAATGCTTTTAATACCACAGGCTAGGCCGGATCAAAGACGGAATGTTAAGAACTGGGTGTATGGAACCAAGCCTCTAGTCAAATCAAAAAGCCTGTGTTTTGTCGAAAACTTAGTAGATGAAGAATTCATTACTCTTAAACCAGATGTCGCTGATAATGGGATCTTGGAAAGTCTACTTGAGTTAGGAATAAAAAAAAATCCCAAGGGCCTCAAATCTGGCGAGCTATATTATTTATGATCTGCAATATGAACGTTTTAATAGCCAAAGGAGAGGAAAGCTTTCCTCAAGTCACGTTAGTCGTCTTCCTTATCATTTATTCTCGATTTATCCTAACTATTTTAAAAGCCGAAAACAGGCGATCCAAACATCCTTCTCTACTCGCCCAAATTCCTCGAGCGAATTGTCAAATCATTTTTTGTTCTCTTAGTTTCATTGTTGCTGATTCTACCCGCCACCCTCTTATACAATGTTTCTCGACCTCGGAATCGAACTATTATATTTTCCGTCTTTACATTTGGATCGTCGTGCGCTATTACTTCCATTTGAAGAACAACTAAGTATAATACAACAATAGCAGTTATAACGTAAGTTAACCCTTATCTTGTCACAAAACACTTCTGATAAAATTTACCAGATATAGTGCTGCTCTAGCTGCATTTTTGTCAGGAACAACAAGCAACAACTCATAAACATTTGTAAGGTACGTTGCTACTAAAAAAAAAAGAAATTTCCTGTCAGGTTAGATCAAATACCACTGCAATTTAATGGAATAGGAGCTAGTCGCATCAAATTTTGACAGATTCAAGGCCGTATATAAATATATCAATTTAGACATATACATCGGGAGGACGAAAAAATGTGATAACTGCACTCTAAGGTCCTATTGGTTGTCTAAAACCTCACTTATGTTGTTGTTAAGAAATTCATACGCCCCGACCCTCGTGCTGTTTGGCGTGCCTAGAGGACCGGGGGTGTGCCCCAACGTGTGTATTGGGTGTGATGTATGTGAAGTGAAGAAGAAAGGTAGAGAGAGAGAGAGGTAAGGATAAAGTAAATACCTTTCAAAAGAGAAAACGCGTGAGAGTAGGGCGATACAGGTTCTAGCGCGTCAGATGAGGGGTAAAACTCACCCTATTTTATTTAAAACCTTAAATCGCGATAAAAATCCCTAATCTAGGGGGCTAGGGTCCGTGTAACAAGTGGGCTGTTTGTACAGGCTATTTTCTTACCCTGGTCTATTATTTTATTAGCCCCTTTTGTAAATATCGTGGCTTACGTACACAACTGCTGGACGCCAGATCCAGGAGTGGTGGAACCTGAGCTTTTGTAGGGGGACTGTTTTCAATTGCTCAAATTCTATCGATAGAAATTTGGCCATCGCAAAACAGCGTGAATCTAATTCTATAACCTACTTATAACATCCTCCCTCGACCTTTAATTCATCGAGCTTGCTCCAACAACCATTTCAAACCCTCCGCAGTATCAACCTGAAACTTCTTGCTAAATTCAGCCTGCGGATACGACGACCAAAACCCATGCGGCAAGCCAGGAAACAAATCCAAACGTGTTTTGATTCCATACTCCTCTCTCAACACTTTCTCATAAAGCAACCCCTCATCCCTCAGTGGATCAGCACCGCATATTTGGAAATAAGCTGGCGGGAGATCTTTGTGTGATGGGAAGATCAGAGGTGATCGTAGCGGTGATTTCGGGTCTACTTTGTAGAGGCCTTTCCAATGTCAGTAAAGGACGAAGAAAGAGGTTCCCGGTGCTTTGAAAATGAAAACTTACTGTCGAAGAAATAAACACTCTTCTCATTCAATATCAGAGCATCCTTGTTTTGTTCCATGCTAAAGCAGAAATCCTGATATTTTGAGGGCATCGCTTCAGGTGTACACACAGCCGGAATAGAAAGATACTGCCCAGTGAGAGAGGGCGACATCTTATTATCCCTCCACAAGTAAGAAACAACAGCAGCTAAATTAGCACCAGCACTAATACCCCCAACTAAGAAGCCTTTCTCAGGATTGACATCTAATTCTTTCACATTCGCCGCAGTCTGCATTCAAGTCAGCTTCCTAAACACCTGATTCCGAATTCTGAAAGGGATGAGTACCCATTCCAAAGCATCATAAGCATCCTCCACGGCCTTTGGAAACGGATGCTCAGGTGCAAGCCGATACTCAACATTCACCGCCACGCCACCCATTTCAGTCCACTTCCTACACAGCGCAACCTCGTTATCCAGCCCTCCCAAAACAAAGCCTCCTCCGTGATATATCACGAGACTGGGGCATTCGGAAGCAGATTTTGGTCGGTGGATCCTAACAGTGATGGTGCTTCCATCTCGCGTGGGAATCTGTTCGTCATTTTCGGTGTATGTAGGCGGACCCGAGGTGGAAGCTGAAGCCGTGGCGGCGGTCAGTTTTTTCTTCTGCTCTAGGAGGTGGGCTCGGAGGGCAAAAATGTCGGGTGCAGTGCCGAGAGGTGGGGGTGGAGGGTTGGTTTTGAGGATCTGTGGATTTATTAACTGTCATTCATTTGTCGTATTTTAAGAGTTGTTCACCTCCGTTAATTCAGGATTCTGCTCTGCCAGAGCGGACTGTTCGTCGCGGGACATCATGATGTCGTATTGTTCTAGCTGACTAAACCTTTCGGGTTTTCACTTTTTAATTACATCAAAGGATTGACAGCTAGTGAATACGATTCTTGAAGCTGTGAATCATTAGCACATTGTTATCTACTTCGTGTTTTTTGTTGATCTTGACAATGTCGTCGAGTCAAGCTTTACCCCTCCATCGCTGCCGAGATTCCCCCACTAATGCAAGAGTTGTGGCCATAGCTCGCCGCACACTGAAGCGAAATTAGACCCACCCTCATATTTTTCACCTAGATTCTTTAAAAATTTACTAAAGTACAACCATCAATTATTTTTTACCTAATATTCGAGATGAAATACGATATTATATCATCTTCTTCGCTGCAGGAGCCGGGCGACAATTAGAAACACTCTAAAACGCGCTAGAGTGCGCTAAATACGACGCGACGGAAAATCCGAAGGAAACATCTTTAAAGAACTCCATGTGCCCCGAGCTACTGCTAGATCGATCTATAAGGATAGGACCACGCGTAAAGGCAAGTAGTACTATTACTTATTACTATCTATTTGATCAATACGCTAAATCATTCGCTATATAGCAAAAGCTATGGCTCCCGTCGCTTGACCTTCGGGCAGGTCCGCTAGCAACTAGGCATTGTGACCTCTGCGCGCACCATTCAACGAGAACTTCGAAAGCATGGCTACTGACGCTGTATTAGATGCCCCCAACCCTTTATATCACGGGCACAAGCCAAGAAGAGATTAGCATTTGCTTTAGAACACAGGTGGTGAGGGACATCAGACTATACAGCGTATAGGGACGACGGCAAGCCTGGAGGCGACTAGCGGAAGGTGATTTGGTCAGACGAAGCTATATTTGATAGGAAGGATAGTAGGGTCTAGATTACACGAAAGGTGGACGAAAAGTGCTGTCCGGATTATATAAAGTCGATTTATTAGTCTAGAAGGTTTTTAGTCATAATTTAGAGGGCTCTTGGCTAGGATTATAAATCGCTATTGGTTTTTATAAAGAAGCTACCTAGGTATAAGGGTATATACTCTAAGGCCTACCTTTAAAAGGTATTATAGCCTGTTGTTTTTCCTCTTTTCGAGACCTTAGGTCTAGAGTATATCTTTATAGAAGATGGCTCTAAGGTATACCTAGGCTTCGCCTGCTTACCCTGTCTATAGTACAGGGTTCGTGAATCTAGTTAGCCTCCTTCTTTACCTAATTCAAACCCGATCAAGAAGGCCTAGAGGTAGATAAAAGGAGAGCTAAATAAAATAGCTTATAAGCTAAGAACCAAGGGAGTATTGATAGAGGTAATCTAGGGGCTTTAGGACCGGGTAGATCTACATGATTATTATTATTATATAAAACAATTAACTTATAAAATTGAGGACGTTATTAAAATATAAGGGCTAGCTACTATCAATTAAATTTTTAGCTAAAAAGCTCTTAAATTAAGTCAATAGTGATTTTTTTAGTGGGAGAGTATCTTTTTAAGGGGCTCGCTTAAGTGTGTGGCAAGCCATGGCCCTAGCTCTTACCCCGCCCCCGCAGACTACTAAGGTAGTTGGAGAAGTACTACACTGCATTAAGATTGTTCTTTATGGAAGGCTTAGCATAATGCCTACCAAAAAGTTTGCGCGATCCGGGTAGCTGACAGAAATCCGAGTTATTAGATGTATCTGGTTGTGGCTGATATTTTGGCAGTCTTCAGGGGGGTGGGTGCACAGCTTGCTAGTACCAGCCAATATAGTTTGTTCAAATCAAGAAGTTTCTGGTACATCTCGTTTTTGCTACATTCAGATGAGAAATCGAATTGGGTACCTTAATTCTGAATACCTAGTTGTAGGATGAATATTCAGCCAGATCGTTGCGCGGTGGTGAGTCAGGATCAAGCAGACCGGCGAGAGAGGGAGCAGAGGACGCTTCAAAGGACGAAATTAACCACAAAATTTTATTATCTGCTAATGCCTTTCCAGTGGATAACAAGACTTTTCTACCTCTGTCTTATTTTATTGTAAGTATTGCTTTAAATTTAAATACTTAAATTTTGAAGTGTTGTGGAAGCGCAAGGCAGAAACGAGTATACCAAGAAAACAAAAATGCAGACTCACCAAAGTACAACACAAATAACATTCTCGTGCCTTGACGGACAAGATTTCGTAGTTCCACAACTAGAAACTCAATTGCCGACGCAAAAAGCCACTAATGCTATAGTATCTGATTTAGATCGTTACACGGAATATCGACCCCGCACTTGTAAGGCTTATATTAGGGGGGAATTCGACATACCGGCCACCTCCTAGATCAAAATTTGACTTTTCTTTTCATTCACGATATCGCGAAGTAGACAAACACCAGACAACAGACAAGGGTACATGTACCACATGCGTGCTGCATGAGCATAATAAGAACGGCAGTTGCATGCATACCCGCCTCGGGTCAGCTTACATATCGACTTACCAATACCTACCAATATCAGGAGGGCCTCTCTTTCGAAGGACAAGATTAACGGCCGAGAGGAGTCATCTCATTCCGTCTTCAGCGAATCCGCCTTGACAAAAATATATTTGCGTTTCTAACCAAAAACACTATCACCATGCCACCAGACCCCACCCGCATTGTCACTATCTCCTCAGGGCCCGACCCCACCGCCACCATCCCAGAAAGCACCGCACCCCACGAAAACGCCTGGTACAACCGCGACTTCTCAGGCTACCGCGTCAGCGAGCAACCCCTCTTCCAAAAAAGGCCCATCCGAATGGTGTGCGTAGGAGCCGGTGCTGCGGGGTTGCAAATCGCGTATAAAGCTGAGCGACTCCTGGAACAGGTTGAGCTGCAGATTTATGAGAAGAATGGTGATATTGGGGGCACGTGGTTGGAGAATAGGTATCCGGGGTATACGTGAGATATTCCGAGTCATAGTTAGTAAGTTATAACAGGTATTCTCATATGGGAATCCTAACATGACCAGTTTCCATTTCCGTCTTTGGACCTGAACAATGGCCGCTCTAACCTGAGCCGAGCCCTGAGCACCCTGAGCATGTAGAGGGATCACCTCTAGCCCCCTTTAGAGTCGGTTATAGTTTCTCTGTCGTTTATATATAGAAATTTAAGGTGGTACTGTTGTTGACCAGGGAATCCGTTTTGGCTCCCCTTTTAATATTTACAAGGATTCCTCCTAGAGTCGATTTTAGATCCCCGTCATACCTAAGCCTCACGAAACGGCGATCGAGCCTCCCACTCAACTTCGTCGTTAATCTGTTAAGCACTTCTTCAACTTCTCTCTGCTATTAAAAGTCGTACTCAAATACACACGATACTACTCCGTAATTACTATCAGCAATTGCTTCTATATAATTTCAAAAGTCCGAAAGAACGAAAATACAGTCTTAGGAGGTGTCACGCCTAGCGCTCCTCACGAGCATGTTACTATACGAGACGAGGTGTAATCATCTTAACAGCTATAGAACGGGAATCGTCCAGTGTAGTATCATTCATGCAAGACTAAGCAATATCGACGCCGCACTTTAGTTAGGCAAGTCCGGAACCACATCAAGGAAGGATCTATACCTAGGCTCCGTTAGTATAAGGAGCAGAGAATTGCATACAGGCAAGGCAAGGCAGAACCATCTCGGTAGTAGAGTTACCTGACAAAAGGGGTTTATAATTACTGGTGTACCTGTCCGCTGTCGTAAGATTCATGCAATGGCGAGACTAGGCTTAGAGAAGGTTTATGGCTAAGGTCAGCAACAGAATCATCCAAGCAATACGAAGCAGAGTCATCTCGGCGGCAAGCTACACTTGTGGAGGGGTCTCGGAACTAACGTGGCTCCTAAGCATTTCAAATTCATGCGTGGACGAATGTTACGCCTGGAAAGGATGATAAACCTTGGTCTGCCCTACATAGCTGGGAAATTCACGCAAAATCAGGACCACGTCTAGTTTGATTTATCCAATGGCGGAGCTGCAACGAGGAAGGGATTTGCATCATGGTTCGCTCCTGAATACTGGGGAAATTCAAAACATGGCAAGGCAGAATCACGTCGGTGGCAAAGTTGTATTCCTGGTCTGGGTTAATGATCTGATACTCTTAGGCAACTCCAAACTGCTCACATATCCCGACCTACCTGGCCTCGATGATAGGCTAAAGTCAAGAAGTCGAACTCGCACTCTGCTCAGAATGCGGTGGACGGGAAGCCCTTAACTATGCCAGGCACAACGCCTTTCTCGGAACCTGATATATTGGATCTCTCAAGGAAAACTGGCAACCTCTCCGTCTATTGTATGTCTCAAGCTTCGTAAGTTTACTTCTTTTCTAGTTAACTTTGTTGTAGTATATTACTTCAGGTGCGTTAGTCTAACAGTAGTAGTTTTGTTCCTAATCTGCAATATTACGGACGGAGCTGCATTGGCTATCACGCCATCCATATTCAGGGCGTAGTCAGAAGCTGGCGACTCGCATATGTGGTTGTATATGGCGATGTATGCTTTCTCATCCCTTTTGGAATTTACCGCCACGGGGTCTGTGATATGGTAAGTCTCTCCACATTACTGCAACGGCTATAATAACTTATTTTTCTTTTAGGTCGACCTTGATCCTCATCGCTCCTAAAGCTGGAGAGGTCCTTCACCACCGATTACTGAAGATCATTATGAGGTTTGAACATCACTCTCTTTCTTTCACACCGATTGAACAAACTACTAACACAACCCCTGAGAGCACCGCTGTCGTATTTTGCCGTTACAGACACCGGAGTGACCTTGAATCGGTAAGTCGCCCCGGGCGTGCTCACAGTTCGCATCTAACTCGCGCTGTAGATTCACTGAAGACATGAACTACGTGGACCACTCCTTGCCTTTTAATTTGATGAACTCTTTCTGGCGTAAGAGAGCAACGAAACCCTTGACCATGATAACTCCATAGCTAACTTCTACGACAGAGTTCTTCAAGCTGATTTCCCAGTTGGTACTGCTCTTCATCACACTGGGTTTCATAGCCGTCGGGACACCTTTATTGTTCTTGGTTCTATACTTCTTGCAGAAGCTATATCTACACACGTATCGCCAGATTCGATTCCTAGACATCGAATTGAGGGCTAAGGTCCTTTCAAATTTCCTGGAGATAGTACGTTCTTTTCTTTCCCTCCATGCCCCGGTTCGGGTTAACATCATGCAGCTCGAAGGTATCTCTCATATTCGTGCCTTTGGCTGGCAATCTCAATCCGTCGATCAGAACATCAAGAACCTCGACATATCCCAAGGGCCTTATTATATGATGCTTTCTACTCAACAGTGGCTTACCCTCGTGCTTGGCACGTTGGTAACAGGTCTCTCCGTTCTGGTCGTCAGCCTCGCTGTTGTTTTCAAGGCCTCCACGACTGGGGGACAGATCGGCATCGCTCTGAACATCATTCTTACTATCTCTACTACTCTCACGCGCCTCTTGCAGTCATGGACACAACTCGAAACTTCACTTGGGGCAATCTCTCGTATCAAGACGCTTGAGGAGACTCTGCTACCTGAAGACAAGGAATGCGAGTATTCCGAACCGTCTCCTGAGTGGCCTGACAAAGGTGCCATTGAGTTCAAGGAAGTTGTTGCTGCATATAAGTGAGCATTCTTTCCTACTTGTCCTTCTTCTCATCAGACGAAACTAACTTCGTGCAGTCCTAAGACGATCTCTATGAAGATCTCACCCGGCCAGAGAGTAGGAATTTGTGGTTGAACTGGAAGGTAAATTAGCTCCCGCCCCCTGGGAGCAACTGCGCAAGATATTGAAGCTCGACGTTCAGCGGAAAATCCACTCTGCTGCTCTCAATGCTGCGTCTGGTTGAGTTGAAATCAGGTTTCATCACAATCGACGGCCTCGCCCGCGCTCTTCTCCTTAAAGACCGATCTAGAATCTTAATCCTGGACGAAGCGACGAGCAACATGGATGCAAGGACGGGCGAGCTTATGTAGCGCATCATTAGAGAGAAGTTCACTCAGCACACTATCGTAACGATAGCTCATCGATTGGATACTATCAGAGACGCTGATACTATTTTTGTTATGGACAAGGATAAGGTGGTGGAGGTTGGCACTCCTGATGAGTTGTTGGCTAAGAAGGCAGAGAAGAAAGCTATGGGTGGAGGTGAGGAGGAGGATGAGGAAGAAGGGGACAAAGCTTGGTTTAGAGAGATGTGGGATAATGCTCATTCAGGATAGGTAACTAGAGAACATTCTTCTTTTTTAAAAAGGGGCTAAGATTGCAACAATAAGCTTAAGGCAAGTAGGGGGGGGGGCAATTGCATATACGATATCACGGCTTTATATTAAAATATTTAGATTATTTTGGTTCCCTTTTTAATCACTCTTTAGCATTTCTCGCCTTTGTTAAGTGCTGTATTCCCGTCTTCGTCTCCGTGTGCTCCGTTTTCAGTTTTTGGTGCTTGATGAACATACTGGCTACTACGGCAATAGCCGCTAAGCACGTATACAATATGAACATGTTCCTCATGCTCCACGCGAAAGCCTCTAGGACCACTTGACGCTGTGAAGCGTCCTGGATCGACTGCGTGATGCCCACGTTTGCCGCTGCCTGGCTACCCGATAGGGCCTCGAGGACAGATTCGCTGAGGCCAGCGGCAGCAAGGGATGATTGCCGAGCATCCATACTGTTTTGGAATACAACACCGCCGACTACAACAGACAGTGACATGGCAATGCTCCGGAGAAACAGCAAGGACGCTGTGGCTGCCGCAGTATCGCCCTGGCTAACAGTATTCTGGATAGCAACCATAGGCGCTTGGAAAAGAAGTGCAGAGCCGAGAGCGCCAACGATTTCTAATCCGACGACCACCGCAACGGACGTGTCAGCTCCGAAAATTATATACAGCCCTGTCCCTATCGTCATGAGTAGTGAACCAGCCCATATGGACTCTCTATAGCGGCCTGTGCGATGAATCAGGAAGCCGGCTATAATTTCGCCGACGGCTTGTACTACTATCAGTGGTAGTAGTAGAACGCCGCTCCGGAGAGGCGAGGCTTGTTGTACGCTTTGAAGGTATAGCGGCATATAATATTCTATGCCTATAAGGACCATACCGTGCGAAAAGACGATAAGGAAAACTGCATCGTTAGGCCAGCTTTTAAACACGGCTAGCGGCATGAGGGGGTATTTGGCCAGGCGTTGCTCGTTAAAGAGGAAGAAGCTGATTATTAGCGTCCCGAACACAATCAAGCAGATGACTTTCGGGCTATTCCAGGGAAATATCGTCCCGCCGAAATCCAGTCCAACGAGAAGTAGAGTGGTTATTGCCAGGATAGAGAGGGTTCCAAACCAATCAATAGCCCTGAGTCCTTCGCCTAGCTTCGTGCGCGGGTTATTCACGTCCAGGAAAAGAAGCGAAAGGCCAAACGTGATGCCACATACGGGGACATTGATCCAGAAGCACCAGCGCCAAGTAACGGACTGTGTAAAGGCTCCCCCGACCAGCGGTCCAGCGGATCCAGCCAGAGCCCACACAAACCCCGAGAGGCCCATATATAGCGATCGTTGGCGCACACTGAAGAGATCTGAGATGATGATGATCGATAATTGCACCAGGCCACCGCCAGCTACGCCTTGCAGCGCTCGTCCAGCAATTAGCATGGGCATATCGGTACTTAGCGCCGCAAGTATACTGGCGGCTGCAAATAAACTGACTGCTGTAAGGAGCACAAGCTTACGGCCCCAAATGTCACTGCACTTCGCCCAGATTGGACCCGTAGCGGCGTTGGCTAGCAGGTAGGCGCCGCCAATCCAAACATAGCCCGCAGCAGAGCGCAGATCAGTGCATATTGTCGGAATTGATTGTGCGATAATGGTCGTATCGAGGGCGGATAGGGACAGGGCGAGCTGCAAAGTATTGTTAGCTAGGTGGTTTTCGCTGAACACTAATAGAGCGGGATAGGCTACATAGAGCGCTGTTAAGATAATGTATAGACGCAACTTTGTGCGAACCTTGGGGCTTTCTTCTAGGTCAAGCGGCGCAATAGGGATGTCACTAGGAGGAACCGTTGTGGCGGGAAGCTCTGCCGGGAGTCCAGCGTGTACTATAGGAGGCTCGGAGGCCTTGGTGATATCCATAGTCATTTGGTAGTACTCAGAGCGTACTGGTATAGAGCGCAGAATTGGTATGACGCGTTCAATATACAGGTCAGGAGGACGGACTAGGGACGAAGTGGAATAATGAGACAGTTCTCGTAGTCTATGGTGGAAGGGAGGGTACACTGGTGGTATAGTTGTAGATGACTTTTGATAGACTACATGAGATCACATCAGCGAAAGGAAAAATCTACTATTGCGGGAGCTGCACTTACTTATAGGCCGATTGGCCAGTCTATTCACACTAAAAGTGCGGGATTGCGTGACATCGCCTCCGCGTCACGTGCTGGAAAGGAGATAGAGGTATGTACTCTTTCACCTGGTGAACTGATTACCTAATTGACTCGGCAAGGCTCGGTTTGACTCTTGCCCAGCTGATCCCACTTTTGGAGTTCAGTTTTGTTTCCAACAACCAATACAAGCAGGTCTGCCTTGCTAGGATTTGCACGGCCCGGCACCGCTCTCCCAGACTAGCCAGAGCCACTAGACGATTGGGCCTCAGGAAGATACCATGAACCCTCTACTACCTGCCATGATTTGAGATTATACTTCCAAAAGTAGCTCACCTTTTTTTCAGAAACGAAACGGACTTTCCTAGACAGTGGCAATATGCATGGCCTGCGTCCGAAGTCGCTAACTCATAGAAGCACCTGCTGCAAGTCCCGTACAGCATTAGGATCATATTATACCATTCAGCAGATATTCACATTGTGGAGAAGTGGACCTAAACCGTACAAGACCGAAGAATAACGGTATTCATGGAGCAATACGTTCCTTTAGGGGTCCGGCGATCTTTCAAAGGCTTCCGCCCACCACATGCAAGGTGTTCATGGAGATCAGCAGAGGGGTACAGGATCCGTACTAGTAGACGGCCCGGTGCTCCCCACCCGAGCTATCCCATCTGAACCCAACCCGTACCTCCACACCAACCTTGTCTAGCGGGTCTGAGATACCAGGCAAGGAACTCACGGAATTGACAAGCTTTATTGGGCGCTGTTTGGAACCATGCGCCTTTGCGCTAACCCCTCGACATATGTATTTAAAACGTAGGACACATGTCGTCTACCGAGTCAATAACTATTCGATAATGCAATCCAATCACGCGTGAGATTATTGGTCGCGAATTGTTGAGACAACACTTGGCGCCTCAAAATTCTGAACCTTCACTACATTTCTTTCTGTGCGTTAATGGCATCTACCTCATACTGATATTCAAAAAAAGGTTGCTGCTGACTCTTCCTCCTCTATCCTGAACTATTAGCGGACTTATCATGACAAGCGCATGCCCTTCGGCCCTGGAGGATGACTGGGGCCTGGCGAGATTATGACGTTTGATCCTAGAAT